>JAQFYQ010003871.1:0-10332 GCA_034694885.1 Buchholzia appendiculata | reverse complement strand
CAATTTGACTATCCCACATGGTGTGAACTGAAAGGCTTGAAGAAATGAGCCACCAAAATAATAATTAACTAGATCAAATAAATTAAGTGCATAAATCAATATAAAAAATAATATAAAGCTGATCATCTCACGATGAAATCAATTATAACAAAATTATTTTTTGTTGATAACATCATAATAAAATCGAAGAATGTTATTCCTACTCTGGATAGAATGAGGATGCGGTCCGCTGTTTTGAGATATTGGAGCTGGTGGGTGACGAGAATACGCGGCTTCGTCTTCAGCAGCCCACAAATACACCTAGGCAAAGCATACATGTGTACATCAGATTCTGTTGGACACTGTACCTTTGCTTCAGCACGTTGAAGCATAGCTGTAAATAGAATTGTCTAATTATTAATTGGGTATGTAAATGAACTGCGAGTGGTTTAACTCCATTGTTTTCTGACGTTAACTGAGAGTTGTTAAAAGTAAATTTCACAACTGCTGTAGAAATTTAGAAAAAAGATACGTACTGTATAAATCGCTAAATCAGGAGGTATATATATGAATAAGATACGTACTGTATAAATCGCTAAATCAGGAGGTATATATATGAATAAGATACGTACACCAAGGTGAGCCCAGACGGAAAACGCTCTTTGTTGATAAATAAATTGCACATACAACAGGAGTAAACTCAGAAAACAATAGAAGAACATACAAATATCGCCAAAAATTTAGATTTTTTCATAAATGCAATAATGAAATTTTACCTGTTCAGTAAAAACAACTTTATTTGCCGCTTCAGCTCAGCTACCACTATACTGAATTAAGTAGAACAATCTTATCACTCATCATCATTATCAGCATTTATCGTCTATCCTGGCTCTGTCCACAATCAGCGCTGGAGATAATTAAATTGGGCTGAACATAATCAAATTATTTCTCTCTATAATAAAGAGAAAAGCACTTTCTCTCTTATTAAAACTCTGCAAGGCATGTTGACATTCATCACAATACCATAACGACTATAATTCTTAAGCAATCAGAGATATCAGATCCTGCATGTGTGTTTCTGTTGCAATGTTTCTGTTAACATTACTTGACCTCACCTGACCTCACGACCTCACTTGACCTTACTTGACCTCACTTGACCTCACGACCTTACTTGACCTTACTTGACCTCACTTGACCTTACTTGACCTTACTTATGAAAGATGTGGTTGCTGACTTGAGTGTCCACGGCGCTGAGCGGGTCATCAAGCAGGTACACATCCGCATCACTGTAGAGAGCCCTGGCCAGGGAGATTCGGGCCTTCTGACCCCCACTCAAACTGACTCCCCGGTCACCGACGAGCGTCTTGTCCCCCTCAGGCATTAGCTCAAAGTCCTGTAGACAGGGTGACATTACTTGCAAGTTACACGTAACAGTTGGTCTGAATGTAAAGTGAATTAGAAGTTAACTACATCACGTTACGCTTTCCAAATAGTTTGTTTCGAAACAGTTAAAGCAATGAAGTTCAGCAACCAGACAAATGGCCAACATTTAAACTAAATTTATAATATGTTTATTTGCCAAGGTAAACTGCTCTGGTCAACACCCTATCGAGCCAAGGTAAACGGCTCTAGTCAACACCCTATCACATGGGAGTTGAATATCAATGCTAGTGATGGCTTGCTATAGATCGTAGTTCCCAGCTGTGCTGTCCTCATCCAACCATATGCAGAATATTTATGCAAAATTATGATAAAATGTAGCAAGAAAATTATTTAACAGCGTTTCTGAAAAATATTTTTGGAGAGTACTACGAACAGTCTTATACTAAAAACTTGAATATGTGCAGTTTAACAGCAGATTTATAGATATATCTAACAAATAAATCTCATAACATTATATACTATTGATAATATGTGCAATGTATATACAATAGCCTACTTAGAGAATAAGTAATACCATTTTAAAAATGTACTAATAACATACAGAAACAGTATAAACAACATACTTATACATCAAATGTATGGCAAACCTTTTTCAGCGCCGCGGCACGGATGACCCGGTTGTATTTATCCACGTCAAAGTCCGCCCCGAACGTTATGTTCTGCCTGACAGAGGCCGAGAAGACCCAGGCCTGTTGCGAGACATAGGCCAGCTTTCCCTGGACATTGATCTTACCCTCTGTGGTCTCCAGCTCTCCAAGTATGGCCATCAACAGAGACGTCTGCTCACAAAGACAAGAATATGATCGGCTTTTCAAATTATACCTTCTGGAAGTAAAACATTTTGAATTGTCAAATATTTTTATGAAACTTCATCCGAAACTGATATGTACAGAAACTTTAACATATTTCATTCATATCAATTTCAATTAAATTAAATGATAATTCAAAAGAATCTAAATTGTAATAATAACACAAAAAGTGCTATTGATCACAAAAATGTCGACCTTACCGATAGGAACCATCGCCTTATTACAGAATACACTTAATTCACATCATTATCATCTTCATGATCATCAAAATCGTATCATCGTCACCATTATTATCATCCTGGGCAGAAAGCTCAAAGGTGTTCAATGCAACTTTAATAAAACAAAGAAAGGTGACAAGATGAAATTATAATAACCTTACCTACAAAGTTATCATAACTTTGTCGAATGAGACGTAATTGATTAAGACTTGTTCAAGTTTCAAACCCCTTCAGCAACTACTTAACCTGATAAATATATCAGAGAAATGAATGACTTACTTTGCCAGAACCAACAGGTCCAACGACTGCGAGGAGTTCCCCCGACCCCACGTCGACCGTCAAGTCCCGTAGAACAGCACTCGCTGCTTCGTTCTGAACACAAACCCACAGTACCTCTTATTATAGGTATCCCCTCTGTCACTGGAGAATCCCCTCACTGGGGTATCCCCTCTGCCACTGGGGAGATTGAGAACACTGCTATTGCACATGGGAAGTATAACCTTTGCTTGCCACTACTGCCAAATCAAAGAACTGAATAACTTTCTCTGAGGAAGGGAAATCGCCACATTCCAAGTACCTGGTTGGCGGCAGCAAGGGCAAGCAGTAGTAAACAAATCCGGCCATGTTTGTCCTAAGAACACTAGTTAAATTCTAACCTGTTCTCAGCACAGATGTCTTGCGAAAGTGAATAGTAGACCCTAAAGGGTGATAATGATGATGATGATGATGATGATGATGATAGTGAGTCATAATTCAAATAGGCTGATTAATCTAATTCCGTCTGTACATTAATACAAACAGATGGAATTTGATTCATGATGGTGTAGTCTGCAATCTTTATACCAATTGAACTACTTGCAGCCAGTTTCCAAGCTAATCCTGCTCAATATTCATGAGAATCTAACCCTAATCCTAACCCCAACCCTTTCCAAGGGCCCACCCCACCTCCAACGCTAGTCTAACCCTACTGACCCTAATCTAAGTTGAAAATTTTGATTATTAAAATTTTAATTTAAAAAATAAGCTAGGATTAGCTTGGGAACTAGCTGCACATTGAATTTGGATTCAGATGCGATTCCAGAGTTATTTAATGTATCAGAGATAAAATGAAATAAAATGGTATTCCAAGTTGTAATATTCACAACCGTGATTTTGCATTAAACTTTTTAAAACTTTTTTTTTTAATAAAGAAGTACAATCAGATTAAACAGAAAAGCTGGAAACTTATGAAAATAGCAATAATTTGCTTCGTTATATAAATAAAACCTGTAATTCTAAAAAAGTCCTTTTAACTTAACTATCATTAATTATCAACATTTTACATCAGATTTTCTTTGAAACCCTGGAGAATTTTTTGTACAATCTCGAGTAATGCTGTACTAAATTAATTACTACAAATATTACCCCTGAATCATCCCAAGTGGCTGTGACACCCATAACTGAAACGTTCGGTGTTTCTGATGACGTCAGGCTTGGAACCGGCTGATCATCGGTCTCGTTCAACAGCAGAAACGTCTGAAACACCAACACATTACTGTAGTAACTATTTCAAGACTGCATTACACAAAGCAAGGATAATATAAATCTTCAATTCATCATGTTACGTTTTCATGACATCTTCTTTCTTCTTTATCTCCAAAAACAGCATCTGCACCTATGCTTCGGGTTCTGCTACCTGCCTTCATTACAATGATGATCCCCGCTTTCTGAATTTGAAGTTTCAAAGGTTTGCTTATCGCACAAGCGATTACCTGAGAAGTTGCTATATACTCTGCCAGTCATTTATTTGATGAAGATGTGAGATTTTACTTCATTTCACACCGACATGCTAACTCACATCGACATGTTAACATACAAGTCTCAATGCTTATAAGTTACACAAGATAATTCAGATACTGCGATGTGACAAGATCACTGGTCTCATAGATGTTGTTGTCGTGCGCCATTTGACAGGGATACCTTTAATCGGTATTAAGTCGGCTAGTTTGAGCCCAAACACCTCTGATTAGCCTAGGTGCCCTCTGAACTTTGCCCAAATAGGCAAGACTCAATTGTTCAGAGGTTGCTGCGATTTTTAAGCTATGCCTGGGAGGCGAACCTTGACCGGTTTGTCAAGGTCAAATATGTTTTCAATCGATATCCAGAGTAACGAATAATCAAGACCTTACCTGAAAAAAATAATATATAAAGATAATATATAATAAATATTATATATTATTGTTAATAAAGTAATTTGCTCAGTAAAGTCACATTAAACATTACATTACAAAGCAATCGTGCCTTACTTGGACTCTGTCGACGGTCACAAACGACTCTGAGAGGAACTGCATGGCAAAGGGAAAGAAGAATGTCATGGACAGACGTACGACGTTGTACAGACTGATGGCGACGAAGACCGTGTCGGAGGTGAGTGTGTATCCCATGAGCACGTACGTGAGGAACGTGAAGTAGTTGATCAGCTTGCTTGAGAAGAAGAAAGGACTGAAGGCCACGGCGCGCGCCATACTTGCCTTCATGATTCGCTGTATCTCCAATCTGCACACACAACAGCAATGTAATACACAACATTATATAATGTAGCATCAGTCATGGCGAAGTATTAATGCATGACGATATTCCATCACAGTTCACATGCTCATAGATGGATTGCAGTCAGAATTACTCAGACTTTCGGTCTGGATGAATTTGTTGCTTCGTATTTGGTTGAATATTGATGATTGAAAAATATTGATGAGCTAAAGTTTGGTAATGAAAACCAATTAGAATCGAAATGGCACAGAAATCTGATAAAAGATCACTGGTTGATAGAATGACATTCCTATCAAATTGAATATTTTATTTTCAATAAAAGAGTCGATAAATTAAAACATATTGTGCTAAAACAACAAAGTACATCATCGTTATCTGGTAGGTCCATTTAAATCGAATGAAAATATTGTCAAAATATTGTTAAACAATTAGAGAAAGTCCATAAAAAAAACCTCGCAAAGAAAAAAAACAAATACACACAATGTGCTATCTGGATGCCCAGATAGCTCATTGGTAGCGTGCTGGACTCGGAACCCAGAGGTTGGGGGGTTCTAATCCGCGCCGGGAATGTTGTCTGGTAACAAACTTGGGCAAGTTGTTCACGCCCCATTGCCTGTACGGGAAGGACCTTTGGCCACCCACCCGTGCTTATCTGGCCTAGTGGATCGGTGGTTAAGTCAAGTGTAGTAATACGCAAGACAAATAACCATTGCCAGGACCTGTCTTCGGACAGAGCACTATCATCATCATCATTATCATCAAGCGTGCTCACAAATGCTTGTTGACAAGCGTGCTCATGATAATTGAATTCTGCAGAGCATGTGCATTGTGCATATAACATTTAGGATATTTATTGCAGCAAAAGTTTTCAGTCGGATGTCCTTCTTCGTGCCAAAAATCTCGCTGCTCGCCTTGTCTAGCACATGGATCAACATCTTCAATGGTGAAGCCAGACACCACTGGTGACATATTTTATATGACATATTTTCAGATGTGCTACGACGATTTCATGTAATCACATGAATCCTGCACTCTCATAGATTTTGCACTGGATTTTTGTTTTATTTCCTGTTTAATGCCCATGTATGCACGTTAAACTGTGAGTTTGAGTGTGCTCTGCAACGCCTTTTACATGAAAAATTGTGGAAATTGTATGTTACACATTACATACAATTATATGATTACAGATGAATCATTGCAAAGATTTAAAAACAAAATTCCTCAGAATTTTCAGCACTAAATTATTTTATATTCAATTTCTATTATTTTGTGATATTTTCACTTAATTAAAAAATGATTGATTGCCAGGAAGGTCAATCCCCCCCTTCCTAACAAAGATAAACTAGCATATTATATTTGTCTATTATTATTGATGATGATACGTCGAAACCTTCTAAACGATTAAAGAAATTACCTAAAATGTCGATGATGATGATGATGACGATGATGATGATGATGATGATGACGACGACGATGATGGTTATGATTGCAATGATATTGACTGTCAGCAGTTGCACAGTAGTAAGTTCTGTTCTCTTCTGTCCTCAGGTCAAAGGGCAGTAGCCTGAGAGCTAGCATCTTCACGGGCGGTCTTCTCGAGTTCAGTCCTTCACCTGCCGAGTCTTCATCGCGTGTAGAATGTGCAGCGTTGATGAGCGAGTGCAGAAGGCCGTGTAACTTTGACGACGAGTCCGTTCAGACTTGCTTCTACCACGTCATGACGACGGAGAGAGACGCTTTCTGTACAAAGAGCACCGATGTTCAGATCAACGACATCCTAGAAGCTAGCCGTCACTTTTGTCACACGGAGGCACAGACCGCATGGACGCATTGTCATTGTGAGGAGGACGGAGGCTGGTATCGTGCGAGCGAGGAAGAGGCAGGAACCCAGACCGAGGACAACGGAGCGCGGTATCATGCGAGCGTGGAGGAGGCAGAAACCCAGACTGAAAAGAAAGTGCTCGTCGATAGATACATACAGACGTCGATCGAGGAGGGTGAGAACGAGGCAATCCAGTGCGAAAATGTTGAGAAGAAAATCCAACGGTTAGTAACTTGTTCCGCTTATGTTCAGCTGACTGATGTGCAGACCTACCCCTGTTGATTTTGTGAGATTATGTCATTCATTGAAAATATCCATTGTGTGAAACGTGTAACCCTGACTGACAGGGAAAAACTCGAGCTAATTGTTAGCAATGATGTAATCTGAAATGTACTCCTGCTCGTGGTACATTGCTTTTAAACGATTCAATATTGTAGTACTTCCTATAATTACGTTTTATAGTTCGTTAATCTGTATTTAGTGCCGTATTCTTGTTCAACAGAGTTTGAGTCGTGCTTTCAAACATTGAGAGTGCTTTCAGTAAATACGACTCATAAACGAGATGCTTATTTCTATGAATTAATGATAAATTTGTCACTCTACTACTGTGAAATGTGAAATGTTTAGTTTATTACGTGTTATCAAATTACAAATACATACTATGAACATGTTACATATTACATGTTAACAGAAGTTCTGGTGATTAAAGTAACTTAATGTTGTTTAGAGCGGCCGATGGACGAGTCAGTTAAACGCTCGCCTCGTGTGCTAAAGGTCAAGAGTTCAACTCACTATCCTGGCAGTGTTATTGGTTGCAGAATTTTGCAAATATGTGTTGTCATTTTTGTTACCAAGTAGTATAAGTTATTACCTGTTAAAGCTGTAAATGGTTAGGCAGTAATCTGACGTGTTTACCTTGCACACTGGCCCAGGCTATATGAACCTTGTACTACGTCAGGCTGAGGGCTGTGGTTGAAGATCAGCGCCGGGCAACCTTCCATCTGGAAGATGCCAAGTAAGTTTACTATAGGTTGTTTCAATTGTAATACCTTTGTTATGTTATATGATGCCATGTCTGTTGCTTGTTTGGTTTCGCTATAGATCAGATGGTCCGAGTGAGAAGATGTCGAGGCGCTGGCTGCCAAGGAACACCACACTTCTTTTCATGCTTGCCTCCGCTTTCATCCTCTTCCTCGGACTCTGCTGCGGCGACTTCCAGCTTACTCTGCAACATGTTCACACCCCTCCTATCTGATGTCAGTATTACCTGTCAACATGTTCACAATATGTTCACAACCCTCCTACCTGTCAATATGTTCACAACCCTCCTACCTGTCAACATGTTCACACCCCTCCTACCTGTCAACATGTTCACACCCCTCCTACCTGTCAACATGTTCACACCCCTCCTACCTGTCAATATGTTCACACCCCTCCTACCTGTCAACATGTTCACAACCCTCCTGCCTGTCAATATGTCCAAACCCTCATATCTGATATCAGTATTGCCCATTTACATGGTCGCACACAATCCAAATACCTCCAGGTCAACCCACTTTAGCGCATCTTCCTCCTCTAACTTGAAGTCAAGATTACACTTCAAAACATCCATATTTCTGTAGCTTGACATCGATGTTGCTCGTCTTGAACATGTCTGCACAAAGGCACAGTATAGCCTATGTGTGCTGACATGCCGTGCCGTTAAGCCTCAATCAATCCTCCAACCTGAGTGAAGTTCTTTTTTCCTGTTGGAGTTGTCGGTGAATACTTTTAACTAGTTCCAGTTTGTTCGTTTCAATTATTTTGCTTCTTTCTAGTGAAATGTTCGCTGCATTCTAGTTTAGGCGAGTCTTAAGACTTTGGAAGTTTGTCTTTGAAGACACGATGAAGAATGATGGCACGCTGTACACTAAGCTGTACACTACGGAGAGATCGCTATTATTCGAGAGGATGTAACGTTTACTAATTATGTCTTCTTATGAGATGTTAACTATTTGATGCCACAATAATTAGAGCCGGGTTTATGTATAGTTTTTTCTTTGTTGACATGTGTTCGATTCATTCCAGAAGTATTTTAAGACTTGATTCTGTAGTTTCGTATACTCGTACATGTCAGTATTTATTATTTACATAAATTGCACACAGATCCATCAGTGTTCAGTTTACGCAGCACAAGGGTTCTTTTCAACATACATGCATTTCTCTGTGTATATCGCCATTTTTTGTACAGAGCTATCCGAGAAACGTGTGTTGTAATTGTAGATTCACTGATTTGAACTAATCCATGTATCATTCCAGAATGTAGCCTGACTGTTTTCAACTAACCCAGATATCATTCTAGAATGTAGGTCGACTTTTGAACTGACCCAGATATCATTCCAGAATTAATTTTTATTCGTATGTTTCGTTTGCTGTGTTCTTCGTTGTTTCCGTTCGGTTTTGCATTTTTCCTCTTTAATTATTGCCTTTTTATTGATTGTAGTATAATGAACAATTGCTAACGTTGGTTTGTTGATAATGTTCTGTTTCTGTTCTTTTTTCACTGTATGTGCCAGTAGTTTAATACTGAATTATTTTACTGTTTAGTAAAGATTTAGAATGGAACCTTGAAAGCTTCTGCATTGTCTTGCAATGATCTCAATCTGCCTGTCTTGTCCTGGATGTGTATTCAGTCTCTCTATGTTTGTCTCTGTCACTTTAAACTTAATACTCACATTAATAATGGTCTCAATGGCGAGTCAATTTTGTTGTAATCTGTAAGTATTATATTAAATAATTGCTGTTGTATATGTGTGTAGTAGGCAATTTATTGTGAAATGAACTCATACGTTATTGGTGCTCAGTTTGCTCATTTTGCCTTAAATACAACATTTGCTGCAGTATTATGTACTTCATTGTTTGTTGCTATGATTTTGCATTGCACGTTTGCCATATTGATGTGATATCATATTGATGTGATATGAAGTGAGGTTCGTTTTGCCAGTACTTTTCATTGTTTGTTGTAATGTTTTTGAGCTGCTGTGGTGTAAATAAGATTGAGCGCATTCTGTGATGCTGATCTATGTTAGATGCTTAGAAAATCTGGTCTCAATGACGTTCCTTGTCGTACTGGCGTATGGAGTATCAATGATAAGGCCGTGTATTATTTGTAGCTGTTACTCGCATCAATTTTCCAATAAATTGTTGTCTTGTCAGCAAGTATCTGTGTGTTGTTATTCTGGACAGATTTTCTTTGCATATAAATGGAGGTCTCTATAAAATAATTCAATGATCAAATAATTATGATGTCATTTTTGTGTGACTATGATTATAATAGTAATTTCTTACTAACATCACTATAGAAATCAAATGGCAAATCAGCAGTTTGTGTGCATCTATTTAGAGCATGTATTTTTCCTTGTTGACTATTATACATCAGTTATGTACGGTTTTTGATCAATTGTTCATCATCATCCTTAGTGCTCTGCCCTAAGGCAGGTCCTTGGCATCCATTTTCTCCACAACTCACGGTTCTCCGCTTTCCTTTTCATTT
>JAQFYQ010003870.1:0-10332 GCA_034694885.1 Buchholzia appendiculata | reverse complement strand
TCAATTCATACTGACAATTATTGAGAAGTTCTATAATTGTCGATGCAATATTTTTACCCTTTTTATGAATGACTGTAATATTACTAGATTTTCAATCACCTGGAATTATACCATGTTGTATGGATTGCTCAAAGAGATTTGATACAACTGGAGCAATAATATCGCGCAATGCGTGGAGCACTATAGGGTGTACATCATCTTTACCACAAGAAGTATTTATCATTAATCTCTCTAAATTTGCCAGAACACATTTTAATTAATGCGGTTTTAATTAATTCCTCGGGTTTTAATTAATTCCTCGGGAAAAACAATCCCATCCATAGAATTGGGAGGCATAATCTGAGTTAATACTGGATACCTGTCATCAGACACACCTGCACATACATTTATGAAGTGCTCATAATCATTAGCTTTGCCTAGGTCATCTTCGACACATATTTTATTGTCCGTAATGTAATTAACATTAATATTACAGATTGATTTAGAAGTATTGGACTTCGAGTTAACAAGCTGCCAAAACTGCCAAACTTCTTTGCATTCTTCTTACAAGCATGAGCGATATCATTGTGGAATTCCTTAGCAATTTTTTTCTCGTTTTCTTCCTCACTAAATTTCTATAATGTTTAACCGCAAAATCTACAGCCATCTCTATGAAGAATGGCTCACGTGTCAACGGCTATGCTGCATTAAAAATCACTTGGTTTATGAAATATTGTTACTGCTGCCAAACTAGACTAGGTAATTGACGTATGTACAGGCTTCGGTGGTCCAACGCTTGCTATTTTTCTAAAAATCGTGAGCGTTCCCTTGTTGAGGGTTCAATAGAATTATTAATTGGGCCCTCGATTGGTTATTAAAATGGAAATAAAAAAATTCTGGAAGTCGAACCTTATTGTCTACATAGATGAGTCTCAGAATAGTAACTTACATCTAATTTGAGATGTTACTTCGTGTTTATATCCCAGCATCACAGGTTGAAATCCATAATTACTCCATGGTTTGTCGTAGCCGGTTTGGTGTGATCGGCGTGTGCAAGTTTAGTCTGAATGATTAAATGTACGTGCGATCTCCAGTTGGTACAAGTTCAATTTTTCCACACGGTTTGTACACGATAGCGTCATGGACAGGTTATCCGCTTTGTGAATTTTGTTCCGAACATTGTGCTTTGCTACGTACATTTTATAAAGCGAAGACATAACAGTATCATACACTATGCAAAAATATATACAACCCAACTAGACATGAGATTGCGAGCAGTTCTGGTTTTAATAGCTCATAAAAAAACTGAAATGAAATCAATCAGTTCCGAGTTCGAGATAAAATTGAGGTACTGAATGAAAAATAAATGGGCTAAATTTTACTGTATTAAGCCTAGTGTTATTTCTGTGAAAGTTATAACGGTGTTATGAATGAACTTGTTCATGTAGTTGAATTGGACGGCTTTGTTCGCGAGAATGTACGAAGGCTTGCCAGTGTCTTCAGATACTAGAGTTGATATGCTTAGTCCATCTTACTTCAGTCGCGTTGACGAATTACTTCGCAACGAAACTGAAGCGCACACCAGAGACAGGTATTAAAACCTTTCAATTCATGAACCTATGTATGAGCTTAACGCATATTTTCTCCTTAAGGAAACATTTTAAGAAATAAATGAGCTTGCGTATTAATAGATCTTCCGCTTATAATATTTTATAAGAGGAATCTTTCCGTTTATCATATCAATTATAATCTTTCCGTTTATAATTAATGCATGCATACCTACGACCGGAATATTCGAATAATCGAATTACAGTTGCATCCAGTGCTCGATTTACGGGGGGACCGGGGGCCGAGCCCCCTACTTCCCCGGAGGCCCTACTTATTATGTAAACGTGCTTTTGGCTCCCTACTTTTTAAAATATTTAAAATATTGACCCCACCCCCCGGTCGCCAGAAAATTGTGGGCCCCCTACTTATTTTTTAAATAAATAGAGCACTGGTTACAGCCTTTCTAAAACATCAAAAGGCAAAGGCAAAAATCAATCTGAAGAAATCTGGTCCATATTAAAACGTCTGACCATCCCCTGATCTGCTGGTAATGCATTTTCCCGATAATCGGTCAGAATTAATTATATAGGGTGACACAAAAGTTCGCTAACCGTTTTTAAATTGACCTTGTTTAAAAACCGCTTAATATTTGTTGATAATCTTTGGACTGTATGTAAAGGAAGTGTGCGAAATATATTGACCCAATTTTCAAAGTTGTAGCTGTGATGACGTCATCATCTAGAGCCTGCGGCGCGCGCGAGATGCAAAATGGGCTTTTTGCGCGGCTGAGCGCAGCTAAGCACACTGTGTCCCATGAAAACAATCGCTAGAGAGCTTTTGAGTTCATAGTGGCCAATATTTTAGTGATATTTAAGTGTAACGAGATCAGGCAGTTGTTCTACCAAAGAAACGATCCACATTCTATCTGTGGCAATGAGTGGCGGTCGCAGGAAAGCAAAGATCAACGGGTCGCAGTGAGATGAAGATAGTCCTTCCGTTACTGGAAATGGGGAAATGACTTGGAATGTATTAAATCGTGGATATTTGTTTCAAAAGGAACGATTATTAGCTCTGACTGCAATATCGACAATACCCTGCAAACCGGAAAGATCAGCGATAATGACACTGTTGTTTATCAAAACGACTTTTCTGCGTCAAACATACGATTATTTCATCAGAATGGCGCTTGACGTCATGCGCCAGTCATGAAAAGGTAGTTGGATTGATTACGATATTTTTCTATAATTGTTCCAAAGAACGACCAACTAAGTCTCCTGATTTGTTTCAGATTACAATACCTGGGGTATTCTTACAATTGACGTCCACAGAGATCCAGAGCCAAGGCAGTTGCCCATCTGAAATGCAGTTTGCATTAGGCGTGGAAAGTGTCAATTAAGACTGATATCCTAACTTTAAAAACTCTATAACGGGTGAATTATAAGATTATATCAAACGTGAAACGCACTGCAGCACACTAGTGAAGTTATTTGAAGACCTCAATGTGCAAAGTAATCTTTAAAAATGTATCATGTGGAAAAAAATCAGTTTTTGGCTAGCAATAATCAAAATTAATTTAGCTGAAAGCTAATTTTGACTAAAATCTCTTGATTGACTTTTATAATATGGTGCGAATGAACCGTGCGCTATAATACATTGAAAATTATACGAAAATATTTTACACATCTCCTCTATATTCAGTCCAAAAATTATTAGAATTGATCAAGCAGTTTTTTAATAAGATCATTTTGAAAACGATTAGCGAACTTTCGTGTCACCCTACATTAAAACACTGTCCGGAATAAACACAGCATACACAAATATAATCTTAGAACATATTATACATCATCATCACAGATCAGCAATTAATACCATCAAGCAGTGTTCAGCACATTAATAAACAGCCTTAATATAGACAATTGTAAATAAAATATTTGCACAGAATACAAAAAACACAATATTTAAGTCTAAGAGCAACACTTCAATCTGCAAGTTTATATTTTATGCCTTGAAAGCAAAGAAAAGGACAGAAAAAAACTGCCTTCACCACTTTTATTATGCAGTTCGGCAATAATCTAAGTTCTGAAAATATATCAAGACATACGTCTACCTTATTAACCACTGTTTCGGCAACAACCTGGCAATCAAAAAGCTACCCGAGAAACGATTTTGACAATAATAGTTCACAAATAGTAGTTTTCAGATATACATATATTTACAAATGAATGTTCATTGGCTAGAAGAAGTGTACGAGTTAGAGATCCTTGACGAGGTCTTCCCCCTTGTAGATACCATAGTGAATCTGTTGGTCGTCAAGACAACAGCTTGCCCACATCATGCCCTGAGATGTAAAGTAGACGCCCGTCGAGCCGTTCCTGTCCACAGCAATGCAACCGCCGTCGCCTCCGACACGTTCCAGCATTCTATTCAGACCTACCTCCACCGCCTCTTGAGCCGCAACACCTGCAAAAGGTTGCATATCTCATTGAAACATTTCAACACCAAAACAGTAATATATAATGTGTCATGATAAAACCCATCTCCTGTGTCATGAGGAATTATTGACACAGAATATGATGTAATGTCTTCGTTGTTTCATTAAAATAATAACAGCGTCATCGTTTCACATCTATGACTCTATCGGATGCTCTTTCTAGCAACACCAAACTCAGTGCTCGTCTTGATGAGCACATGCACGAGCACATGAATTATATACAGCGAGCCAACTGTAATGCCTGATGTCACTGGGCATAATCATTATTATTTATAATTAATATTATTTATAATTATTTATTTTGAAACTGCAGCAGTACCAGATTGACTTCTATAATAAAGTTCATATATTTAATCCGATATTGTTTTACAAAATAACCCATTCTGAATAACATAAACACTATTAAACAGTAACACATAAATTACACGAATACAGAAGCAATAGAAAATCTATAATCCTGCTCAAAGAGCACAGAGCAATAAACTAATTATATGAGCTTTTTCTAATTCAGGCTTCAAACTGACACAAAAGATCGACCTACTGGTCCTCAACCACAATGCCAATAAAAGTAAGAGCTCTGACTGGGACATACACACCTGTGTGGCTTGTACAGATAAATGTTAAAAATGATCATAACTATAACAATAATCCAAGGCACCAAAGTATTACCAAACGTGCAATGTGCATAGATCGAGATTTTCACAGCCAAAATTTGAAAGAAATTATTATTCAAAACAGGATTTGTCTCCGTAAATGTCTAACGTTGCTAACGATGCTGATGATGATACATAAAGTCATTATGAAATGCAGAAAGGCTCCAACAACCCTTAATACACTAGACTTTTGGAATCATCTAGCAAAAGTTACAGGCTTGCTAGTAAAGTTGGAACAGACAGTGGGCAACAACTGGAATGACTGCAAGAATCTGGCCTTCAACAAGAAGCTGACAAAAAAGACCTGCGGAGGTATCATCAAAACATGACAATCACGATTCCCCACAAACCTTGTTCCATGCGCGAAGTAATGTCTTTAGCAAGACAGGTTTTAATGATAGCTTCGCCATGCCCAGTTGTTGATATCGCACCGGAAGCATTATCTGCATAGCCTCCACAACCTATGTATGAAACATCACAACCTATGTATGAAACATCACAAGCTATGTATGAAACATCACAAGCTATGTATGAAACATCACAAGCTATGCATGAAACATCACAAGCTTCGATATATCATAACACACACAGTCATATTATTTAACAGTGACTAATCACAGCTTAGCCAAAGATTTGCAATCATAAAAATATTTCAAGCACCGTTATATCATGTCAAAACAAATCACATAGCATATCACAACATATTATATGTATTCTATTCAACTTACAGCTACCATTATAAAAAAGCATAAGTGTGAAAAACGACGGCTTTAAATAATGATTCAATCTTCTCGTCATTATTTCAAGGTTTTCTAATCTTCACAGATACAAATTTCAGGTGAACATCATCATTTAAAACACTTTGCCATTCAAGACTATTACGTGAAACTTTGCCCCGAAGCCGATATTGTTGTTTTCGTACGCGTCATGTGCCAAATGCAGTCGGCCATTCAACAGCAGCACTGTCAGCCTTACACAGTACAATTATACCTCCCTGAAACCTGATCAATTGACAAGAATTCACAGCATACAACATGCTTTGAGATTCACCGCATTCACACAAGTCAGTCAGCCGTGACTTTTAAAGGCCGGAAAAGTTGAGTCTCGGTCTCAATTCTGCGTGGAAGCGGTTGAAAAGGTTGGATCTGGTTGAAAGAACCAATACAATTACAGATTCTATTTCAAAGGGTCACAAGTAGATCTCTTTTACGAACCACCATTCTACTGAAGACTTCTAAATAGTCTACGATTAAATAAGTTTAAGATTCATACCGACAAGCGGGCTGTCTCCAACACGGCCAGACATCTTTGCACTAATCCCGCCGGTAGATGTGGCATACGCAACGTTTCCATGACGATCAACGGCCACTGCCCCGACGGTGTCGTGATCTTCACCGTCAGGATGGAACCCAGGCGGGGGCGAGGAAACAGCGCCGTTTCTACAGTTGTCAATATAAGAAATTACATAACATATTAAATAAGCAATAAAAATAATATAATAACATCAAGTAACAAATACACATGAAATATTAACAAATCAAATATAATTATCATTAATTATTACATTTAATAATTAAAGAACAAATATAACAAATACACATCAAAGTAAGTTAGTCGAAAATTTAAAAATCAAATCAACAAATTATAATGAAAATCCTAGGATAATAAAATATATTTAAACCATCTTCATCAGGTACCTATCTTCATGCTTTGTGCAACATACAGAATTTTTGACAGTTTCATTAAGGCACAAACTTCCCTACTTTTTTTCATAGAATTCGACTTTGGTGGAGCGAGGAAACTTGGGAAAGGATTCGAGTCGCTTCTTCGCTCTCTCCGTAACGAGATCTTCAGTCGGCACTCGCTCGACACCGTGACTCTCCGCAAACTTGAGGGCTCCGTCGCAGCTGAACAGTACGTGATCTGACTGAAGAAAGAACAAGATTTGACTGAACAACAAGCACGTGATCTGACTGAAGAACAAGAATTGACGGAACAACAAGCAAGTGATCTGACTGAAGAAAGAATAAGATTTGACTGAACAATTAGCACATCATTTCAGTCAACCCATCATCTAACTGAACAACAAGCACATGATTTAACTGACCAACTAGAAAATGATATGCTTGACAAAGAACAAGACATGACTGAACAACAAGCACACAAATTCAGTCAACTAACTAGCTGACTGAATAACAAGAACACAAGCTGACTGAATAACAAGCACACAAGCTGACTGAACACAGCACGAGGTTTGAGAGCTGCAACATAATACCTAATCTAAACCAATAATAATATTATGAAAGCAAACTACATCTTCAGTGGAAGGCACAATATATTATACATGTATATATACGACACACTGTTAAAAAATAACATATCAAATCGAGAGAGCTGGATACACAATACATATTTAAACAAAATATTTTCTATACAAAATCAAATAATACTGATGATAAGTCTATTATTAAGTGGAGTAAAATGAAGCTCTGTAAAAACTTTTAAAATTAACTTTTATCTTACATAACTTAATTTTTTCAGTTTAAGAAGTTTGCTCCCCATAAGAACAGTCAACCAATAAATTTAAGTACACCAAACTAAACTCTTTATCTCAAGTTTATCCTAACCATTTCAATTTAGAAACTTGCCATGTATTCAATGGAACTTACCTGTTCCATTACGAGACGTGCGACATGAATAGGATTAGCGACGTTTGATATACACGCCACAGCGCCAGTGTCCAAAGTACGTCCGTCCATGATCGAAGCATCCATTTCAATAGTGTGATCAATCGTAAGGCATGACCCCTTTCCTACATGTGTCACATCAACATCACTGAAACAAAGACTCAACAATTTGTCATATAAACAGCTCATGTCGTAAATTTCTTTAATTGATTAACCAGGCATTAAATCTGTTGCTCAGTCAAAAATCTAAAACAGAAACCTTTCAATACGGCTCTCAACGACATCTTTGACTCACACAAATTGATCTTAATCAATATCATCAGTTTACATTTAAATCTGTTTTTTACATATCGTCATCGATCAGAAGCAAAACAAAATTTCTTCATTATAGTGAAACTTACGAAATGTGCTTGCTTTTTTGGCAATATTAAATATAGAATGAGAATCACATCATCATCAACTTAATGTCGCAATTCTTCACAGCCAGATCCTTCCTCGCATCAGCCTTTTTTGTTTATCCCTTTAAGTAAAATCTTTTAAGTAAAACTTGTGAATCACCTTGATAATAGCCGCACAATGACAATGACTGGCATAACGTGTAAAGATGTAAAGTGCTCCTCTCAGTGATCAACAAGACAGGAATGGTGTTCAACCACAAAGGGCGTTCAAATATGAAATTACCCATGGTGCAGCGGTGCTTATTAAATCAAAACTGTACCTGCTGACAGTGACACCACAAATGCACATAATCTCACATCTAAATTTTGACAAGAAGATTGAAAAATACTACAAAATTTTTAACTGTACAAAATGTACAATGGACATAAAATTAAATGGACATAAAAAGATGATTACATAAATATAGTTCGAAAAAGTTCCGGATAAACAAGGACCATAGAAATTATATCCATTAATTTACATATTATACATAGGTTTATTTATTATAAATACAGTAATTTAAAATAAATATAGGTCAAAGGTTAAAAGTAATACCAAAATTATTGGTACCGTACCATGTAAAATAATAAAGCGTAATAATTTTCACGACAGTTAAAAAATAAATGAAAAATACAAAATTAGATAAAAATCTAAAACTCTGAGAATCTAGCTAAAAAATCCTTGCAAATTTTTTTGAATTTTTCAAATCATATTGCTCCACTAACCAATTACTCAATCCTAGCTTCATCGAGCTATCCAATTAGAACTGGAGTGAACAAAATAATGTACCTGCATTAAAAATTGGATTGTTTTCCATTTCAATAACAGCCGCTTCAACAGCGTCAAGCGAAGTTCCACCAGCTTCAAGAACTGCACGACCAGCCTTTACTGACGCGATTGCCCCTGAACAACAACATGTGGAGATGTTGTATAAAAATACCTGTATAAACCTCAATAAATAAATCAAAAGCAAAAATATTAAATGCAAAGAACTTAACTGATAAATTTGTATCAAACTGACAGAGGTATAAATTTGGACAAAACACATTTGCTCATTCGTTTCAATATCAGTTCATGGTAAAACAGACCTGAGACCATAATGACGATAAGGACAATGATGATTATGATCATGAAAAGCAGTAAATTATAATGTATCTAGAATAGTAAACCTCTAGTGAATTTGCCAACTTGAATTAATTCAAATAAATATAACAATTATCTCCGCCAACAGAACAAGCATTATTCGTAAGCTACAGAAAAGTTATGGAGCACAGTGCACAGTTTGACAGTCCATTCAGAGTGTAACCTTTTATGGAAATGAAACTTGGCCTGTGAATGCCGCAGATATTAAGCGCTCAAAGAGAACCAGGGTCCTCTATCCCAAGGGGGGGGGGGGTGGAGCAGCTGCTCCAAGTTTGAGCTTGGGGGAGAGGTTTACACTAGATAGAATTAAGTGCCTGGGGCGGGGGAAGTTTATACTTGAAAATCGTGTTTTCTTGGGGCATGCCCCAACCACCCTTTGGGGAATGGAGGCCCCTGAAGAGAACAAAGAACATGGTGGTGAGGTGGATGAGCAGGGTCACTCGTAAAGATAGACTGGCAACTAGCAAGCTACAAGAAAGGCTAGGTATCTCTGATGTGGAGGTAATGTTTCTCGCATAGTGGTTTGAGATGGATTGGACATGTGGAAAGGGAAGACAACAGTGAAGGCATGCCAGTTCTTGGATGTAGAAGGGCAAATACCTAAGGAGAGAAGTGGGAAGACTTGGATGGAGTGTGCGCAATCAGATAGGCAGAGAAACTGAAACTGAGCACGGAGGATGCACACGATCATCACATGGAAAGAATAAAAATATCCATTGTTGGAGACATGTAAACTTTCATACACAGAAAAAACTCACATCACATATTTTTGATAACGACAACTGGTGCGCAACAACCGCAAGTTAATTTCAGTAACGTAATCAGTTTTCACCATTTGTAGTAGATTATGGCACAAAACATTTCAAACCGTTTTCAATAGTCTCCCGCGACACATGATCATGCATAACGAGCGCGTAGACACCTGCTCCGCTGTGAACGACTATCGTTGGCCCCATTCCTTAACTTCTAAAACATTCAACAACATTCAAAGCATATAAAATAACTTGAGTTGTGCTTCATTTAAGAATGTACTTTATTACTGAATGGGAAACTGAACTAATCTTTAATTTAGCGCACTGCATGGGAAGCTATTAGGGTTAAGGTCGGGGTTAGCGCTATAACTCGGGTTTTGGTTGGGATCAGGGTTAGTGTTGGGGTTACAGAATGTTTTGCCAGCCTTAAATTCCTATATTTAAAATTTTGCTCAACATTAATTATCGTTTTGACCTGTGTTGTGTTGTTCGTGTTGACCTTATTACAACCTGTCAGAAATCAATAAATATAACTTGTCAAAATATAATAAAAAGCGTCTCATCTGATTTCACTATCGAATTGTTTTCCCAGCTTATGTAGCTTATATCATCTGCAAACTGCTGATCTATTGTTTTTTCTT
>JAQFYQ010003869.1:0-10334 GCA_034694885.1 Buchholzia appendiculata | reverse complement strand
AAAGCACACATACACATCTTTTCCATAGTCAATGCTTCTTTCACACAGCATTCTCAGTACGCCTATTGCATCTCTCGCAATCAGCTAGTGGTCAATTACTACAGAACAGAAGTTGTGGTTGACTAGCATTATAAGACTAAATGTATCCAAGCAAAACATGATGTAGTAAAAGCATCTCTTAACTTGGTCATCATCATCATTAGTGTTCTGCCGGAAGGCAGGTCCCTGGTGTCCATCTTCTCCACAACTCACTGTCCTCCACGTTCCTTTTCATTTGCTCATCATATGATTCCTCCTTGTCCTCCATCAGTTCATGAAGCATACTTTGCCTCAGTCTTTCTGATTCTCTCTTTCCCTCAATTCCGCCTTCTATCACATCTTTCATCAATCCCTCGCCCGTGGTATTAACTTGGTATTGCACAGAAACTGTCGGAAATTCCAATTTACAAACAGTTTCTAGGCAGGCAACTTCAGCAACCAGGGAAAACCCGTTATTTGCGCTGATGTCAGCATGTCTACTAGCCGAAGCTCAATCTCTCGCCACTTGCTACTGCTGGATCTGTGCAGTTGCGAGTTCAAGTAAAAGCTCAGTTCCAGGCGCTCCATCGCTTTTCTCATGCCATCCATCGCATGCATGGAACTGCCATTCAACGCATGAATGGAACTGCCATCCAACACATGCATGGAACTGCCATCCAACGCACGCATGGAACTGCCATCCAACGCATGCATGGAACTGCCATCCAACGCATGCATGGAACTGCCATCCAACGCATGCATGGAACTGCCACGGCAAAATGCCTCAGGGTTCACTAACAATAAAACTCAAAAATATTTTGAAAACGATCCACTTATAAACTGCAATCAAATACAATATAAACTAAAATTTTTCTCAAGCTTTCTGTCGACTACCGAGATATACGATGAATGCAAGCCGACAAACCAGCGACTAAGTGAACAAACCAGCGACAAAGTGAACAAACCAGCGACTAAATGAACAAACCAGCGACTAAGTGAACAAACCAGCGACTAAGTCAACAAACCAGCGACTAAGTCAACAAACCAGCGACTAAGTCAACAAACCAGCGACTAAGTGAACAAACCAGCAACTAAGTGAACAAACCAGCGACTAAGTCAACAAACCAGCGACAAAGTAAACAAACCAGCGACTAAGTCAACACCATTCAACCTTGGAGGTTATCTAGTCTTCATCCAACTGTCTGCTCTTATCCCGCTTATTCAAACCTTCTCCCATCTCTCTTCCTCATCTCCCTCACCATCTCATCTCTTTACCTTCCCTCCCCTCCCTGTTCCCTGTCCCCTCTCTTTATTATTCTCTCCCCCTTCCCTTATCTCCCTCTTTTCTCCTCTCCTTCCTCCCTCTTCCGCTAACTCTCCCCTTTCCTCTCTCTATGCCTGAGTACCTGCATTGCAGAAGTGTGCAAGAGAAAGTACCTTCTGTTGGCAATGAGTCTACAAGACCCTCTGGAATCCTCTCTACATCATAGTCCCTGGGATGTGAGAGACAGTTGATGCGCTCAGCTAGACGGTCTGTCTTGTGCGCTGCTGGTGCAAGAACTCGGTGCAAAGCATCGGCTGCATCGCCGGCTGTATAAAAGTCTGTCTCTACATTAGGCTCTTCATTGCCCGAGTCCCCAGAGTCAGCTTTCTACAAACACACACAGACATGGATAGATAATAACATACTGAGCAAGTAGAATCATACGCTTGACTGAATCACTTAATAACCATACAACTCAAAGCTGTGATGAACGGAGCAAGTCAGCTTATCAGCATAGCAATAAATAATAAGACATAAAGAGAGTAATACAGAGTAATACAGAGAGAGAGAGAGAGAGAGAGAGAGAGAGAGAGAGTTATCAGTTATCAGATGTGTATTGAATACAAATACTCTCTAGCCACTTTTACACAGTCGGCGACCCTCGATAAGGACCACACTGTTTTCTTGTTTTCTTACCTGGGAAGATTATGACTCCTCGCCAGACTTAGTATGTATGCTACGTAACATAAGCATCGTAAGTCAAGTGGGTCGATGACACGGTTATCAGATTGTTCCCATCATCAATGCATTGATTACTTTCTTATAGGATATTCACAGATAAGTATGAATCCAAGCAGTTGAATAATGTCAGAGGTTTTCAGTCCAATAGATCAGAAATAAACTGTCCGAAATAGATTGAAAAACTGCAGCTGGGTTCGATAGTCGTTAAAACGAAGTCATGTCGCTAATTTTATTCCTATTGTTCTTTGTTCCACCCAGGGCAGTATTTTATGTTCGTATTTAGTCACCACTTCAACTGGGATCGTCGTTTCCTTTATATATCTGCCTTCCCGTAGGTGTTTGGCTTAGAAATTGGCCAATGTTTAATATCTTCAATTAATTCTCATCGTCTTCACGTACGATGCGAGATTCAATGATAGAATGACCGTCCTCTCTTTCTCTTACCCACCATTCATCATCTATCTCTTTGGTTCGAACAGTCCATTTATCTGTACTACGTGCATCACCAATTGGCGACTTTTAATTTCTTAAATTGTTACCTCTCAGTAACGAAATCTGTTGCTCCCCAGTGGCAGATAACAGTTGATCATTTACCCAGCTTACTGCGCAAATCTTCTCCTACAGGCTTTATATTTCTAAGGTCTTCAGTCTTCAGCCCATTGTTATCTTTCCATCCCGTAGTTCCAAATTGAAATTAGTGTGGACCTCTGCTAAAAGTGATAATTAATTAAGAATTTTTTAGTGTAAAACTGCGAATTCTGATGCTGTTCAATCATTTCACTCAAAGCAAATGGTGCAAAATTAATTGAGTAACTCGATTCTTTTTATTTGAGTTTACTTACGATAGATTTTAATCGTTATTACTTTAAACAGAGCTGTCATTTTCCGATAAGATGCCGCAAAGCAGTAAATCGAAGCAAGATTATTACATCCATTTTTTATTCGTCAAAGCATTTTAATAATAATAGCTGTATAATTATAGTTTAATTATTATTCATATACTTTTGTTGTTTATATTATGCTGTTATTATATTTCAGATGTAAACAGCTTTTGTGTATAAAGATTCTCCAGTAATAAGTTCTTCGGTGCTGACCGCAGATTTTGTCATCACTCTATTTCCTGGCCTACTATCCCCTTGACAATGTCTAGCATACTACTGGTCATGTTCGGATTACTGGCAGCGAACCGTCATACAGCTACGACGACGCCCACTTCCGGTAAGGGATTTTTTCTTATCTACGTTGATATACTAATTGCCCGAGCTATTATGCCTGCGCGTCGTATCTCAATTGGCCTAGAGACCGGAAACATTGTGCGTCTTCTAAATCTCCTTCCTGTCACAAGAAGGATATCAATCAAGGCCCGGGCTAACACTCAGTGCGAACTTGTTGCGTATTGGAGGGCACTGGCCGTCTGCTCGTGCTGGCCTACTCATGATGTACTGCTCATCTTTGATATACTGCTCATCTTTGATATACTGCTCATCTTTGCTGCTAGTGATTCACTGCTCTCTCTCTCTCTCTCACTCCCTCTCTCTCTCTCTCTCGCTCTCTCTCTCTCTCTCTCTCTCTCTCTCTCTCTCTCTTTCTCTCTCTTTCTCTCTCGCTCTCTCTTGCTCTTATTCAGTCTCTCTTTCTATGTCTTTCTGCTTGTCTCTCATTCTTACTCTCTTCTTTTCTTTCTATATGTTTTTCTCTCGCTCTCTGCTTATCTCTGTCTTGCTCTATCTCAGTGTTGCTTTTTGTCTTGCTTCTCTTTCTTTCTTTCTTTCTTTCTTTCTTTGCCATGCTCTCTATCTCTCTGCATCTTTCTCTCGGTCTCTCTTGTTTCTCCACCTCTGTCTCTGCTTCTCTCTTCTTATGTCTTTCTTTATCTTTCTCGTGCCATGTTATCTGACTCTGTTTCTCTCTGCTTCTGCATTCCTAGTGGATCATATCTAATGTTGTTAGTTAAGCATAGCGCAGGAACATAGGAACGGTTCATAATTGAGAACAGATTCATATTTTACAGACAGATTTTTTTCTGATCGCTAATGTAATGGCACTCGGTAAGCTTGCAAGTAGGAAACGAAGATTATACGTAAGGTATTTACGGCTAAAGTAGTTGCGAACGCGAAAGTAGTTGCACTGGTAAAACACAGTTCCATTTGCAAGACAATTCAGAATTAACTCTGACAATGGTAAGAGAAGTAGAAGAATTATGAAAATTAAAGAAAGAAATGAGAAAAGAAATGGGGAAAGAAATAAGGAAGATTTTAGCTAGGCAAATTGTTTACTTAAAATAACAAATGTTTATGATGAATTTTACGAAAAAAAGAAATATTAATCATTTCCAGCAGAACAAATTAAAATAAACACGTAAGCCAAATTTTTCTTGACATTGATTATCAAAACAAAGCTTGATTGATGTAAAAATTATTGATTAATTCTCAGAATACATTGCATCATTACACTGCAGTGAGAAAAAAACATAGAAAAAATGTGTTTACATATGGTGTGATAGTAACTTCATGATTTTTATAGTGTCCAACAATCTAAATCTAAATACATACTGTAGTATGAAAGTGAATTCCAGATCACTAAGTTGTGTTGTTTCTTATCCACAACCATATCTGATCTTATTTTAAAATATTTAACGTTTATTTATTTATGCTGCAAAACGTTTGCTAAAGATTCTGAATCTACATTAAATACTTCGGCAGCGTGAATATCATCGATGATTTCTATATTTACATTGAGCATGCAGGATTGAAATGTGATACGTCGGTTGTGGGTGTGAGATCGTGAATGAGTCCTTACTAATTCATGCATAGATGATGAGTGGGAGAGAGATGCCCTGTTCTTCATAGAGAAATACGATGCGACCTATTCTTAGTTTGTCGTCGGATTGAACTTTAGCATTACACCAAGTCATACCCACACTGTCGTGCCATTGCAATACAACTGTTCCCGTTGTAGTCCTGTCTGTCTCTCTCTGTGTATCCGTCGGTGTATTTCTGTGTCTGAGTTTCTGGATCTGTGCACGTGTGTGTGTGTGTCTGTCTATCTGTCTGTTTGTCTGTCTCTCTCTGTGTATCCGTCGCCGTCGGTGTATTTCTATGTCTGAGTTTCTGGATGTGTGCACGTGTGTGTGTGTGTGTCTGTCTGTTTGTCTGTCTGTCCGTCTGTGTATCCGTCGGTGTATTTCTGTGTCTGAGTTTCTGGATCTGCGCACGTGTGTGTATGGCTGTCTGCCTGTTTTCCTTGCGCTTTTTGTCGGTCCATATAACTGTAGGTGTTTGATTTATTTAGGTGTTTTATTTTGTAATATTCTATGGCTCGGTCGGGTTCAGTCAGGTCTTTTGGCTGTATTTGTTCTGTTTAATTCCATATAACTGTTTTTCTATCCATGTGTCTCCTGTCTATCTATACCACTATCCAACTCAGGCCTTGTCTATCAGCCCTATTCATGCTTTATCTGATTCAGTTCTTATGTCTCATTGTAGTGATTGTACTCTCTTCGCTTTCTGTTTGTCCGTCTGTCCGTCCTTCTGTCTGCAGACAGACAGACAGAAAGACAGACGAAAAACAGGCAGACAGACAGACAGACAGGGAGACATTCATGTCTTTCTATTTATCTTTCCATCTGTCTGTCTAACTGCCTGTGTGTTTGTATTCCCTGTCTGTTAGACAGACAGGCAGACAGGCATGTTTTTCTATCTATCTTTCCATCTGTCTGTCTACCTGCCTGTCTGTTTGTATTCCCTGTCTGTTCTCTGCTCTTTATCTCTCGGTGACTTCTCTCGCTCACACTCTTTCTCTTTTTATCTCTCGCTTTGCTGTATCTCGAATTTTCCTCCATATATAATATTTGACGCCTTTCCATTTCCTCTTTAACGCTTTACATGCCTATTTGCTGTTATAGCTATTTGCACAGTTAAAAGGAAGGCAGATTATCACCCATCAATGTCGCCACGCATATATTCCCCTTTCAGAACACAATCAAATTTTATCCTCCAAGCCGTCGCTATCTCGGCACTGTTGCTCAATTTGGCACCGCTCTATAGGAATAACGAAACTGGTCTGCGGGATAGGGGAGGGGAGAAGGGGGGTGAGATGGGGTGTGGCGGGGGTGGTGGGATCGAGAAAAATTGTTGTCATCATCGTTGTCATCATCTCTTTCGTCGTCGTCGTCGCTTATCCGGATGAGGTCAATGACGCTGTGCCCGCTGCTGTCCTGGCTCGACTCTCAACGAGTCATACGACCCGCTGATCACTCTTAAATGAATGTTGCTGCAACAGCAGCTGCTGCAACAGCAGCGACAGCAGCGGCAGAAGCAACAACAACAGCAGCGGCAACAACAACAGCAGCAGCAACAGCAGCAGCAACAGCAGCAGCAACAGCAGCAATAGCAGCAGCAGCTGGAGTGGCAGTAGTGGCAGCAGCTGAAGCAGAAGAAGCAGTAGCAAGAGCTGCCTATGTTGCTGCTGCAGTTGCTGCTAAATTCTGTGCTTCTGCTTCTGCTGCTGCTGTTTTTCCTCGTTGCTTTTGCTGCTGCCTCTGCGGTTGCTACTGTTGTTTTACCGCTGTTGTTACTGTTGCCTCTGCTGTTGCTTCTACCGCTGCTGTAGCTGCTGCCGATGAGTTCTGCTGCTTGATGCAGCTGTCATGCTGTTGTGACAGTTGCCGCGGCGGTTGATTTACTCGAATACTGTTTCTGTTTCTGCTGCAGGTTTTTCTGCGCAGCTGCAGCAACTACTGCTAATCCCATTGTTGCTTGCATTAGTGAGTATAGTGCTCCCATTGCACTCACTATTGTCACTAATTCCATTGTTTCCCCGATTAGTGAAAACAGTGCTTCCACTTCTCCTACTATTGCTACTAATCCCATTGTTTAGTGCATATATACTAGTGCTTCCACTAGTCTCACGATTGCTGCCGCTTATGCTTCTTGTAGTGATGAATCTCTTGCTATTTCATTAAGTTGTTATTGCTATTGCTGCTACTGCTATTTCCATTGCTATTACTGCTGTAGATATTTCTATTGAAATTGCTGCTACTGCTATTTTCACTTCAATGTCTGCTACTGAATTGTTTCTATTACTTCTCGCTTCTTTATTATTGCGACTACCGTTTTATCCAATTCTCATTTCAATGAAATGCTTGTCCCACTTGTCCTGAAACGGTCACTGATAGTAAAATAATAGAAAGTGTACTCTGCATTAAGTTAATTTAATGCTTATCATATTGGTAAAGAGATCGGTGATGCAATATTAGATTGAAATATAAAATCCTGCGTCTATTTCTGCATCTGTCAATTGTCACACTACTTTTGGAGTACACGTGCATCAAAACGCGCACTTGGTTGATTTCTGTGCCGCAAAAAGATGTTGAATTTAAAAGTGCCGTCATTACGTAAGATAAATTGACTCAGTGGCGTCAACCATTTAAGGCATCATATCAGATGAGGTGAAATTGTTTTCGGGGAAACGTATTCGTTTTGGCTTCTTATTAACGATTTATAAGTTTTGCCGACAAAAATGGCACCAATAATTGTTAAGTTAGTATGGTCCTAGCGGGATTCTCTCTAGGTGCACTCTTTCCGACGAGAAACTCAGCTTCTAAGCTACTGCAGCAGTTATTGCTACTTCTACTGCTTCTACTGCTGCTACTGCTGCTGATACGCGTCTATTACTGCTATTGTTGCTGTTGCTGCTGCTGTCGCTACTGTTACTGCTGCTATTGCTGCTACTGCGACTACTGCTGCTGTTACTGCTGCTGCTACATGCTACTGCTGCTGTTATTGCTGCTGCCACTACTGCTGCTGTTACTGATGCCACTGCTGCTGTTACTTCTGCCACTACTGCTGCTGTTACTGTTGCTGCTGAAGGGCAGCTAATGTTATTTGATACTGCTGAGCTGCTGTTGCTGAAGCTGCTGCTATGACGCTTCAGCTGTCAATGCTCTCTTGTTCGCTTGACTGAAACTCGATCTGGAAGAAATAACGCCTCTTTGCCTCCATGTACACTGAACCATCTCGACTGCTGGAGCTGCTCTGAACACGTGACGAGACGACAACTACGCCAACAACTCGGAAAGAATAAAAAAAATATGACGACAATAAAATGAGATAAAAATAAAAAAGACGAAAATTTGACCGTCTTTAGGCTAGACCATCAATGTGTGTTTAACTGCCGCTGTTGAGCCGTGTTCTGGATATTATGAGATGGTAGTGCCCATTTGCATGTGTTATTTGCCTCGGTGATTTGGAAGTGCATGGCGCTTGCATATTTATAAAAAATGTTAAGATTGCTTTATATATACTGTTACATCAATGCACAATAGCATGTAAGCTCTCCAGCGACATTTAGAACTAAGCCCAAATAATCGTTATGTTATTAATAAGCTTGGGGCCGGTGAACTTTCTCCAATTCGGCAAGACTCAATTGTTCAGAAGTGGCTGCGATTTTGAAGCTAACGCAGTCGTCCTGTCCTGCCTGGGAGGCGAACCTCGACCGGTTTGTACTGCTAGCTTGTTAGCGCTGCATGCTAACCACTTGGCCACGCAGTCGGGTAATATGAACACTTTCGTGTTTGACTAATGATTTCTGGTAGTCTAATTCACAGTAACTGAAGCTGCAGCTATTTATGCCTGTAGAGACTTTAGCAAGGGCCCTTGTATGAGTCGAAACTACATGCAATGGAAGGGAAGCACTTTTAGGTATTTCATTTGTGTTGACTGGTGTACTAGACTTGCTTTTAGTCTTGACAAATAGCCCCTCAACTATTTCCTTTTTACTTTTATATTTTATGATTTATTGACGCCACTGGGCTAATGCCCAGGTAGAGGACGAGGCCTTCGTCATTTGTAACAAAAAGTCTTGAGGGGAAATAGAAAATTATAGTATGTCTATTCACATAATCTCAGTCAGTCCGATGTGGTTCAATGCGGCTATGTCGCACTATGTCATCGCATAACCGTTGCGTAACGTATCACCTCATTTCGAACCGCTGTAGATTATTAGACCTTTGAATATCTAAATAATTTGCAATGGAAACACTTTATAAACATTTACTGCACTAAACACTGCAGGAGTAGTAACAATGAAGAAAAAGAAAAGAACTGAAATTACAAGTTCACTTACTTATCCAAGAACAATAATTATATTCATACTCTACAAAATACATAGGTATAATATTAACTACAATTTAATAATATAATGACAAATAAGTATAGCATAATAAGCATACTTGTAAAATAAGCGTTAACGTCAGACGTTAACCGAGACCAGCTGAAACCAGACGTCCATGTTTTTCACGTTTTGTTTCTTCTACACGATTTTGAACCTTTTTATTTATTCAAATTCTCATTAATCGAGAGTATATATTTCGAATTGATGTGATTGGGTTCTTTTTCTGAAAGTATAGCTCTTAGCAACACCTACATATTTCTATTGATATGTAGAGCGAACCGTTATGACATTTCGATAGTCGAAGACATTGCATGCATTTTATCCATTCGGTCCCGTTATGGCGGAGATATTAGGTTATCAACCAGCCGGTCCCATTCTGCCCCCTCCCCTTCCCCTGCTCTTCCGCCCCTGCTCCCCTGCCCCCCCCCCTCAATCCGTGGCGTGCACCAGCCTCAGGTTGCCGAGCCTGTATCCCGTCCTTGGTTACCGCTCGGCTCTCTCCTAGCAACGATAAGGATAAATATAATTGATTCCGTGCGTCGTCGATCCCGGCGCCACTAAGATATTTGTCCCTGGGGGTTCCTTCACGCAAGTTCCTTCCTAGAATCTGGTTTTATTCCGGATTGTTTCTATGGTGTCAGTGGTTTCAAATTTAGGGGAGTTGAAGATTTCTCCGGTGCATTCCAAGCCAAACGTGTTACAGAAATAATGGTAGATTTATTTCGTTTTAACTTGAGCATTGCATTTACTGCAATGAATGCATTAACGTGTAAAACTAACGACATATTAAACATAATAGAAACATTAAATGAGGAATATTACAAAGACAACTGGAAATGACTAGAACACTTTCGATGTCCTCATTGGATTATTATTTTGTAGCATATGACTTGATCCGGTGTTACTGGTCCTTGAATAAAGTAGTAGTAGCAGTAGTATTCAGTTCTTTCAACAACCACAACAAACAGTATGAGAATTATAGATTAAGCCGTTACAAACACTCCTATGAACATCTATAATAGCCCACAGTTAATTACTATGCATGAGTTTATTGGAGAATCTATTAGCCAGGCACGGACATGTTTATTTATTCGTTTGTATTTTTCTGTTTCCTTCTAATTTGTACTGCTACCATACT
>JAQFYQ010003868.1:0-10334 GCA_034694885.1 Buchholzia appendiculata | reverse complement strand
ATATACAAGTAAGATAGAGTTATATAGGGTAACACGAAAGTTCGCTAACCTTTTCAAAATGATCCCATTACAAACTGTAAGATACATTTTGATAATATTCCCCTATGATTTTTAAATTTATTATACCTATGTACCGTACGGTTCATTCACACCATCTTATCAGAGTTAGTCTAGAGATTTTTACCAGAATCTTCTTCAAGCGCACGAAGTTTTTAATTATTGATAGCTCTAAACTCGTATCTAAATTTAGTCAACATGATATATTTTCAAAGATTACGTTGAATCTTGCTGTCTTTAAATCAGCTTATTGATTAGCGGTATTTCTTTACATGTCTAAAATAATATCCTGTTTAACCCGGTAACCTGCATAAAGTTCATCAAGTTAGGATATCAGGCCTGGCACTTGAAATGTTGATACGTTAGCATCGCTTCAGATGGACAAGTGCCTTGGCTCTGGACGTTTGTGGACATTGATTAAATGAATATGATTCAATTGTTTCCCAAATCCCAATTTCCCATTCCCATGTAATTCAATTTGAAACACGGTAATTTTTAGGCCAGTCGTTTGAACGAATGTATGAAAAGAAATATTATGATCACTCCAACGAACTTCTCTTGCCTGACGCATGAAGATGGCGCGTGAGTAAGCGCCATCTTGATGAAATATTCGGATGTTTTGAAAAAAACCTTCAGGAGAAGTCCATTCGCTGAATAACACCGTAATTACTGCTAATACATACAGTCAAAAGAATTTGAAAAGATTATCAAAAAATTTTGATCCGTTTTTGAACCACATTTTCAAAACGATTGGCGAACTTTGTGTCATCCTATACTGTTCGAAAGAGTGGAATACGTCATGCACAAGGGAATGCGCTCGTTGTGGCTGCCTAGGCTTCACTTCAAGCTACCCCTATCTCGTGTCTTATTCTTCCTGGAGACCAGTGCAGTTGGAGGGGAACTAGTCTTGCCCTCCTGCCCTTTGCACACCTGCTGGAGCGCCTGTGCTTGTTGCTTTCTTGACGCATGCCATGGCCTGGATGTGATCTGCTTTGACGTCAACCCTGTATTGCTTGGATACTTCTACAACGACGTCCTGGGCAATCTCTTCAGTGTCGATCTCGATCTTTAGGAGTCTGGTGAGAATTCTGACGAGTGATGCGGCTATGCAGCTCGCCAGTCTGACACAGTCGATGGTGTCTCCGGCCTGTCTTGTAGCGTTGGCTTGGCTGATGAGCTTTGTCTCCCTGGTCTTGATAGCTTCCGCATACAGAGGGCATCTGAAGTCTGATGAGGTGTGGTTACCTCCGCAGTTGGCACATTTGATGACGGTTTCCTTGCATTCTTTGGAGCTGTGAAGGTTGCCACATTTCCTGCACTTTTCATGGCCCTTGCACGAAGCTGCAGTATGGAAGAATGCTTGCCATTTGAAGCACTGTAGCACTGTGGGTGGTCCTCTGTAGTCCTCCACCTTGAAATGTTGGTGTCCAATGTTGATTCCATTCTTGAGGAGTCTGACTTTGTCATCACTAGAGTTGCAGGTGACCTTTATTTTCCACGTTGGAGCACCTCCCAGTGTGGCCGACACAATTCTGCTACGTGGCATCGAAATCTCTTCTTCAATCTCCTTGGCGTTGATTGAAGGATTCACACCACGGATTATTACGCAGTTGTTCTTTTGTGCTGAACTATCTTTGGTGGGTCGTAGTGAAATTCCAATCATTCCATCACTTAATTCTAGGCGCATCAGTTTGTTCTTGTCTTCCTCAGAGTTAGGAAAGATCAGAGTGAATCCTCGCTGTGTGGTAATCGTCTTCTGGATGAGATTATCACCGCCCTTAAGAAGTTTCTTGACAGCAACTGGGTTGCTAGCGGTTGTCTTATCAACACCTTCAAGAACAAGAGGTTTGATTTCTGCTTTCCGACTTGGAGTCGTAGTTGACCTTGGAGAGTTCTTGCTGCCTACAGTGGCACCACCTTCAATCCTCTGCACTGGCAGTAGTAGATGTACTGATCTCAGTTTTCATGGCTCGTTTCTTGTTTTTGTCATTGATGACCGGCTGGAATGCTACATCTGCATCAGCTCCTGCGTCAGATGCCGAGGATTCCGTTGCTTCATGAGTTCTCTTCACTGCGGTTTTGTTTCTATCCGACCTCTCTTCTTTGTCATCTTCTGCCTCATCGGCGGCTGACATCGCAGATTCTGAGTATTCTAGTAGTGCGCAGGCTTTGACCGGTTTGATGACATCAGTTGAAGGATGTCCGGTAACTTTGTCCGTGATCGGGTCATATTTGTAGATGGTCTTGATTTTCGTGCTTGGTTCGCTTGAAGCTTGAGCACGTGCAGATGCATTCTTTAATGCTTCTGTTGAGAAATTCACGAGCTTGTTATCAGCGCTGTTCCGTACGTCCATCAATGCTGCTCTGATGTCCACAAAGTTTCTTGAGGCCTGGGCACTCATTCATTCTCTTCTCCACCCACAACTGCTGTCTCTATAATCCCCAGAGAGGCCAGACAATAATAGACCACTTTGGGATAAATCCTCTCCACGTTTTAACGTCTCTGATTAAACTACTTCCGTCTGGAGAAAATACACTAAAATAGCTGTGAATTGCATACTAACGTCTCAGATCCCCTTTTAAGCAAAAATATTCATAAAGTAACTCAAATATTTTCACGAAATCGCATAGTAGACAAACAATTTAATATCGGCACGGCATATGTATTTCATTTTTATGAAATATTAATAGTTTATGCGTAATTCTGGGCAGTTTTCAGTCTTTTTTCAAGACGGAAATAGATCAATCAGAGATGTTAAAACATGAAGAGTATTTATCTCAAAGTGGTCTATTGTGGTGGAGATTAACTCGCAGCTACTCACAGGATTCTCAATCACGTCTGCGCTGTCCGATGGGGTGTCTGTATCAGAACAATTCCACAGCTCCAAAAAACGGCTCCAAAACAGCTACAAAAAACGGTTTAATAATATTTGATGATCTTTTGACTGCATGTAGCAGCAAAAATTAAGGTGTTATTTAACGAATGGACTTTCCTGATTTTTCCCAAGCATTCACATGATTGGAGTAGTTATAAAGTTTAAAACACGTCCAAAACTGACAACGACAAGCTCAGTCACCACGACGTCTATCTATCGCGCGACTGTTCCAGTTGACGACGACAAGGTCAGGTGCCACGACGTTCATCTGTCGCGCTACTGTCCGCGCGACGAAAACAAGCTCAGTCGCCACGACGTTCATCTGTAGCGCGACTGTTCCGCGCGACGACGAAAGCTCTGTTCGGAACTGCGTGGCGGAAACGCTCAATCAAAAGATTTACGGGTCGTCGCTGCAAGATTAACGCCGTATATGAGCAGTCGGCGTGCATCGCAGCTAATCGAATAGACTTATCTCAATAGTGCTGTCCGCCGCCGCCGCCGTCGCTAGGCTATTGGCCCTCAGAGAGACAGAGTCGCAACACGCTTCAGCGACGTCATTGAACGTTGTCGCTTCGGTGACTACATTCAGCCAACTCGCGCGTTAGCACGACAATCATATTCTTGCGCTTTCTACTCCACATGTAGGCTTGCTTCTGTACGACATTATCATTGTCGCTTTCGCGTTGACTGAGCTAAGAGCTTTTAACTTTTGATGTTACGTTTTATAAATTTAGGCCAATTCACAAACTGAAATTTCAGTGTAAGCATATAACTAGGCCTATAGGCACAAAATAGCGTAAGAGAAACGTGAATATTATACTTTGTAGCAGATTCCAGACAGAACTACATGGATGAAGGAAATTGAAGATGACAGAATATATGAATGTAGGCTAGCTGCGAGATAAAATTCAATTCACGGGATGACATCAGCAAGTGAATCTCGTCACTCCAATTGGAATAGGAATGGTTTTCCTTTGACTCAACATTTTCTAACTGAATGAATCCTTTTGTCTTCTGTTTTGTCTTTTGTTGGTAATTTTCAGCTTTGCCCTCTTAAGAAATGGAGAAAATCTGAAAGTTGAAACGATGATATGCTTCATTGATAATTTTGAAGCAAAAAATTCTCACAACAAATTATCAGAAATTGAATATTACCTTTCTATGTAATTATATGTAGAATTCAATCGTGCATAGCATAATATTTTTTAAATACCCGTTAATTTTGATTTAATCTTTTACGAATATTCGATCGATTAGAACAGAGCCTAACCGTTACTCTGCGAACACCTTTTGTCCCCAATCCGGAGACATATTTCCCGCAAAATTTCCTCTAAAAATCGAGTAGAATTAGTACACACGGAGTCGGCCAGTCTTTCTCGGGACGGATATGATCAGTCGGCGGAGTAAATGTGATTCGTGACCCGGGACAGTAACGAGCAACGTAACGAGACAACGGGCGCCAATCTCCTTCGTCCACCGACCATGATCGCTTTAACGCAATTTACAGGTAACGCATTCAGGACGCAACAACGGTCGTCGATAGATCCGGTCAGTCCGTGGGCCCCACTGATAGTGCCCGGGCACGCCCGTCCAGCTCGCCTGACGTCACCCCGATGACCCTCACCGGACACTCGCGATCAAATTGATTGTTGTCTTAGGCGCGGCGCTAAGATCGGCGGCTGGCTGTAATAACGCTTAATGCGTATCCGGTCAAGCTTGAGAAGTAACGATAGTCACACGCCCCTTCTTCAGGTTTCCTGGATAGCTGCCCCTCACCCTCAGCAGGGATAGCCACGCGCCCCTGGCCCCGGCTGGGTGGGGCGAGTTGTTGGACCGAGTCTCCAACACAGATGATTGAGTGACGGAAGTGGGTACTTAGAGAATCTGTACCCAGGAAAATGAGATGTCTATATCGGTACAAATTTCTCATTTATGAGACGAGCAATATACTTCAAAATTATCAGCATGGGTGATAATTAGTGGTGGTCGACAGGGTGGACTACTTCAAACTAAGGACTGGCCATCGCAGTGGCCATTTAAAATGTCAAAACATAGTCATCCAAATCTTAAAATTAACTCGGATGAACTAATGAAATATGTCGAGCCCCACCCAATTAAGCTTAAGCTGAAACCGTCCAATTTAAACGCCAATTTGAAATTCACTTTTAACCTCAACATAAATACTAAATTTAACCCCGTATGAAGTGACGTAGACAAGAAGGTTCATGAAAGTTCGCATGAAGTGATGTAAAGAAAGAGCGGATTTCTTGGTGTCCATTCACGACAAGTTCGCTTGACTGGAGACAGCGGCGTAGCGCTGCAGATGATCGCATTGATGTTGATTAACACTTCGCAATGTCCGTCGTGCCGCTCGTCTTACTAGCAATGACATTATCAGCGAGGGGGAGGAGGGAAGGGCGCCCTACGGCTGATCCCCCACCACTACAAGACTGATCTGCGACACGAGGCGCCTTGCCCTACAGATAACCTCTAACCTTTGACACCCATGAGAACGTGTGTGAGGGGTTATTAACTATAGGACTCGTTCCAGGGATTTAGACATTTGTATTCCATGGAACTACAAGCTATGAGAGAAAGAAGAATAAATTAAAATTAACTTTCAGAGTTTGCATGTTATAACTGCGGTGCTACGATAATCGTTGTTCCAGTATTGTATATACTAATATATACTGCATGCCGTGTTTAAGGGGGAGGATATTTACGGGGTTGAACACCTCTTCCAAATGAAAATTTATCTTAAATTGGTGGATGTTTTGAGCGACGCCTTTGGGACGTCAAAACTCCCTCCGAAATTAGTCCTGTCTACGGCTTTGACTGCAAGTCTAGAATTATATCTGTTCTAACATCTCTATTCTGTTCTATAATCTCTATTTCTGTTCTGTATCTGTTCTATAGCTGTATTCTCTTCTATCAACTCTACTCTCTTCTATATTTCTACTCTGTTATATCATCTCTATTCTGTTCTATCAACTGTACTCCATTTATTTTACAGCTGTTGCAGCTTTACGTTTAAGCTCTATATGTTAGTTCTATAAAGCAAACTATAACTCTCACATAAATAATTGTACATCATAAATTGTGTAGGTTAAAACTACAAAATGTAAGCAAAAATAGAGATTTATTAACATCGGAATAACAGAAAATACAGAAATTAATCACACAAGCAACAAACACTGTCTGTCATAGCCGGGAACACGATTTAATGCACAATCAATTACCATCACAAAGAGAGTACAATAGTCATTTAGTACAGCAGAAATTAATTATATTAAGAAAATTATGTTTATTAGAAAGTATATTGAATTGATGAGAAAGAGTATTATTCTATTTTCACAAGTTATTAACTCGATCAATTTGATTAATGAGCTTAGATCTTTCACTAGAAATAATTTCAGATACCAACTCTCGTATCCTCTCTGGTCAAACTGGTCTTAATGATGTTCAAACAGATTCTAGCTCTGGGTTGTAGCGATTGTCCTTACATAAATTCTATGTCGACTTGCAATGACCGTAGTACATAGAACAATCTGATACATGTTTGCAAGGCTTCTGTGTCTTATTTAGCCAAATATTATTGGTCAGCATGTAAAACAAGTCTATGACATGTCGACGTTTAATAACGATTACAGTGCGACATGTGGAACAAATTGAAACAAACAAGTACAATAGATGAGAAGAACATACCTAGCTGCTGCACAGTAACAGTACAATTACAGGAAATATTCACATCATAATTTCAATTACAATATTTTTCAAAAGTTGACCACATTGCTTTTATGCATGACAAAATATTTTGCGCGACCCTCTTCGATTCACAAAACTAATCATTACATTGTAGCACATGCATTCAGTCAGTACAGCAGGATCTTAGGAGATCATACAGAAGAATGAATCACCAAACATATCAAAGTTACACAAGAAAGTATAATAGCAAGCAGCAAAACACAACATACAATCGGTACATACTGTGTTCGTCCGCAGCAAGACACAAACAAACAAAAGCAAAAAAACATAAACACCGAGCATAGTCCTCAAACAAGCAAAGAAATAAATAGAGCTCAAATATAAATCTTGTGTTAAAGAAAGCAAACTCTACAAGTAATTAGAGAAATTATTTAAACTAATAACATAATTTATCAGTTAGATTAAATAAATTAGCTAATAGATATCCGGACTGTTTCACGACTGAATCATTCGTCAGGATGTTCATTCTACTAGTTCAATGAAAGACACTGTTCAATACATGCGGAAATTATTGAAAGAACTAAGGAAAAAAGAAAAATGCTAGCACAAACTTTGGAAAAGAACCACGAATGATTCATGAATGGAATTAAAATCCAAAAACCGAGCAAGTCTAGACACGTTCTTAAGAACATAAAGTAGACGACTATAATTTACTCGACAACAATTCAGAGTCTAAACGATCAGAATTAAATCTGCGCTAGGCGAATAACGAAATATGAGAATAAAGCACAATAATTGAACTATCAAGTAATAATTACAAGTAAATTATAACAATGCCAGCTCCAAAAGCTCCAACTACAAGAGTACCTGACAATAGCATTGACAAAAAAGAACATGGTGGCATGTAAATATGTGACTAGTAAATAAAACGGTCGACTTTACATTCCCTATGATACTGATGCTCTTGTCAAAGAAATGATAAAACGTCCAATTATATCCTGACAATAAATATGATGCACACATCATTTTAGTCTAGATGACGTCCTAGAATGGAAAGCAGCTGCAGATAAATACAATAGGTCTGAAAAATAAGTTATATCTACTTTACAAAGCTTGTTTCATTACGTTTTATTGTGCATTTATTACAGTTCACCTCAATTATAATAAATAAACAATAACTATACATATAAATGGAATTACACACTTTACGTTGGTAATGTAAGTGTTATAAAAAAGTGGAATGCACCGATTCAGTCACAATGAGGCAAAACAAGATCAACAGCACAACAAAACGACATTAGCATTTGACTAGATCTCAACATAGTTTACACAATGTAATTTGGCATTAATTGATTCATTTCTACTGACATCACACTTCTTAACAAAACGTGTTCAAAATCATGAACAACATTTAGGCCATTCACAAATTTTACACGTTTAAATGAACAAGAAAACTTTCTCACTACAACAACATGACTGTAACACCAACTAGGTAAAACGGTCTCAAAATGATTATATTAAAGTTTTCATCATAAAATCAAGTAGCGCGCATACAGAGAAACAAATTGCCACCGACACAACCTACTTTGCATTCTCTAGTAACAGTTCTTGTAAACGTATTACTGAAAACGTTTAAAAAGCCACTACATTTCAACAAGATTTAAATACAATATTTTAAGATTAACAACAGCCAAACAAAATTCCACACAAAATTCTAAAAGCCCCTTTAAACAAATAGCCAAATTTCTATCCAGCCATTATCCGAATCAAGTTCCAAACATCAATGAGGAGAATCATAAAAACTGAATGGCATAGTTCCGTATGTGGCTGGCTTTAACCCCTGAATGATACAGGTCCATATGTGGCTGGCTTTAACCCCTGAATGATACAGGTCCATATGTGGCTGGCTTTAACCCCTGAACGATACAGGTCCATATGTGGCTGGCTTTAACCCTTGAACGATACAGGTCCATATGTGGCTGTCTTTAACCCCTGAATGATACAGGTCTGTATGTGGCTGGCTTGCACGTCTAAGCTGACGGATATACCAATTAAAACTGTTTGTATTGAACAAATCATCAACTGCATACAATATACATAATTAAAAATATAATTAAACATAACACAATAAATTAGATACAGTATAGCACGAAAATAATTTACCACATTAACAACGATCGCATTTAAACAGACAGCAAAAACATAACAAAATAGAAAGAAAGAAAACAGAAAATATTGCACATTGATTTTCCAGCAAATAAACATTGCAAATGTAATTATTGAAATTCACAAAATTATATAAATAAAACATTTCATACGCTACACACAGATAACATGAAACCACAACCTGTTAATAGTGAAATTCATTACAGTGATATCCTAAAGCAAAAAATATATACACCTTCTAATCATACGGACCAGAAAATTGGAACAAATGTCTTAATCATACAGACCAGTAAATTTAAACACAAGTGTCCTAATCATTTGGACCGGTAAATTGAAACAAATGTCCAACTCGTGTTGTCCATTGTCCCAGCGCGTGTCTGAGTTGTGGGTCCTTGCACATCGAGACGAGCTGCTGAATGCATGAGAAAGCTGTCGGCAACAAAGCTTGATACTGGTTGTCAGGCAACTGATGCAACAACTGAAGAGCGTTGCACAACATTTCAACCCAGGACCTCAAGTGAGCTTCGCTATCCTACACATTCAGACATACACATACAAATAATTATATAAAGTGAAAAAAACTGAGATGAATTTAAAGCAAAATTCACAGTGAATGATCAGAGTATAAAGGACGATGAGGCTAAATCATCCATTAAGTAGTGTTCCAATAAGGGGTATGGAGGGGGGGGGGTTGATCCCCTGCAAGAATTTTGACCCACAAATTGTCATATGTTTAGCATTGCAGAAATCTCCAACTCCAAGTCGTTAGCATGGTCGATGCTCCAGCTCAATGAACTTATTCATTTTCAATTAACCAAATTATAAATTCCTGAGCTAGACCCCTGGAGGTAAATTCACCTTTAATCGATCGTCTCCACTCAATTCGACAGGTTTTCCGCATCTTATACTGGCGTTTCCAGCAACCATGAACCACACAGATACAGGCACACACAAATACAGATACAAACACAGATACACATCGATACAGATACACTGAGATAAGATACACACAGATACAGATGTATTCATTCAATGATCAAACATAGAAACTTTAGTGATGCTCAAAAGTCGATGTACAACAGAGTCGAACAGACGCCAAGTGATAAAAAAAATTTTTTTTTAAAAACAAAAGTAAATATCTAGGACTGCTGTATCGCTATCTAAGTGGAAAAATTATGTAGATCAAATTACACAAAGCACAGTTTTGAAATATTTATGATCGGTGATGACTCAAGATGATGCATGTATGGCAGCAGTGAAGAAAGAAAGAACAGGAATGGCAAAGGATGCACTTGATAAAAGAAAAGAACTTGTGAAAAGAGGTTCAGTAGAGGACTGAAAAAGAGGTTGGTCAAATGCTTAATTTGACCAGTAGCCTTGTATGGCTGTGAGACACGGACCTTGCGAAAGCCAGAGAAGGATAATTGAAAGCATTTGAGATGTGGTCATGGAAAAGAGTGGAAAGAGTAAGTTGGCAAGACAAGAAATCTAATGAACAAGTGCTACATGATGTGGGAGAAGAAAGAAGTA
>JAQFYQ010003867.1:0-10335 GCA_034694885.1 Buchholzia appendiculata | reverse complement strand
TCAAATTTCTTCCTCTTCAAGCCTGTAAAATTTCAACTTCCGCTATTAAACGGCTGCCAAAATATTCAAATTTTGCTAAGGGGGGCCGTTTTTTGGCGCACCCTGTATGACTTGATTTTGTCATATGTGAGGCTTAATCCTTGTTACTGTATGTGTATGTGTGACTGAATTAGGTATAGTATATCATTTTCTGACTTTATTTTGTTATAGTTGTACCTGACGTATGACTTGCTTGTGTGTTGCCTTCAAGATGTATGACAATTTGTATGTTATGTGTCACATCTGTGACTTAAACAGTTTTACTTATGACATGTGTGGTTTGATAAATCTTGTGTGTGCTATGTTTTTGTTATAATGTTATGTTTTTTATATGTTATGTTTTTGTTTTGAGATTATGTGTCAAGTTCTAACGCTGTGTCCTGAAATTGAATTAGTTATTTACTTGCTGTACTGTTAGAGTACTGCGTCGTCTCGTGACTCTGATATCCCGTCAGGCGACGCTGATGGCAGAAGGCGAGGCATCGCAGAAGCAGGCAGCCAGTGCGACAAGTGCAGCAAAGAGATTTATGGAAGAGCAGGAAAATAAGGTCAGTGTGGTGGCAGCCTTGAGGCGGGTCACTGGCTGCCAGTTGTTAATTACTTCTGTTTCTGCTTACTATATAATTTGTTAAAAACTCCAGTTTTGAGAAAGTCATATCATGAAATATAGGTTTTGACTCGTCAACTATGGTGTCTACGATTTCCGTAGGCACCACATAGCCTTTTCTCTAGGCAGGTCTAATTGATTGGATGAAAGCGTAGAGTGTTGATTTATATCCGCTAGAAACCCGGTTGTTTTAGTTTATTTATTTGATAGGATTCAGAGATGCTTGGCGTTTCAAGGATGTCACTTTGAGAGTCAAATATCATGTAGGAGTAGAACTCCAGATTTGTTTGTTGAAGTTGTGAGCACTTGTAAATCAAGTTCTACATTCATATTTTGATTCTTTATGTTCGGCATTGAAAATAGTCTATAATGTAATTAATAGTATTGTTCGTTATTACTAAATATAGATTCATGTTTACAAAACAACTTAGAAAATAAACAAACTATAGAATATGATGCATTTTTTCAAATATTTCTGTGTGTCGTTTCCAGTGATTGGTCAACTTGTATTAAACGCGTATGCTGATTGGTTCATTACTTCAAAATAATCTCTCCATTGACGTGACGGGAGATTTTCTCATCTAGCGAGTAAACATAAATCTATTATGAAAACTGTTCTTTCTATGATATTTTCATTGTTACGCGAGAGCTGATTGGTCAATCTGATAGACCCTGTAAACTGGTTTGTTAATAAACACAATTTAAATCTCTCTCCTATTTATTTATAAAATTTATTTCTTGGTAACCTCTCTCTCTTGAATACCGAATTAAGCTATTGAATGATTCTTGAGAAGAAGTCGCATAAAGTATATTGCGTATGTTTTGTTCTGTAGACAAATGAAGTTGGCGAAACGAAGAAAGCGAAGGAACTCGAAGCAGCGAAAGAAGAAATCAGAAACTTGAAGAGCGGTACGTGTGTGATCTCTTGCGTATAAACTGGAAAATGTCATTAATTATGGATGTGCTTGAAAACAGAGCGATTAAGTAGACATCAGGAAGGGAATCCAGCCATGAAATCTTTGTTTCGTCTCTGCAGATTGGTGGGTTTTTATGTTTGATGTTGTTGAGCACCCTGAAATGAGGAGCTTTGATGAAATGATGTAATTTATTTAGGGAAGAAAATCTGTGTATGTTATGCTTTTCTTGGAAATCAAAGTGTTGATAATAATGATTTGTGCGTGGCTGCACTGATTATATATTATTATTAATTTATTTTGAACTTGACCGCTGGTATTTAGCCATTAAATGTTTTAACCATTGAGTCCACTCGTTTTCTGTTGGTTATGACGAACGTTTTCTGTTGTCCTCTGTGGCAGGGGAAAATTGAGAATACTGCCACTGCACAGCCCGGTTAAGTGTATGCCGTAACAGTCACTAAGGACTCGTAGTCTGATCAGATCTGTAGCACGAGTGTAGACTGCTACCATCTGATCTTTGGTTATTTCACTGCGATGGAGGTTGGTCTATGTTTATCGCCTTCACCTAATCAAAGAACAGAAAAACTTTTTGAGGAAGGGAAATCACCCATTTTCAGCGGGGAAATTTCCGATCTCCATTTCAATGGCATGCGGCCGTAAAATTTATAATGATCCCTCTGAAATATTAAGTTCAACCCTTCCGAACCATAAAGAAGTGACGTAAAATGTTTAAGATCAAAATGATGACCAGTCTGGTTTTTGTTTGTACAGATTTGAGCCACGTTAGCTCAGACCGTGATGCAATGAAACAGCAAGCTCAGTCCATCTCTACCGAATACGACCGATTGCTGAAGGAACATGCTGCACTGCAGGTGACTTAACTTGGATACGTTTAATAATTTATACAATGTAGTTGGCTTATCCTGGATATGTTTTGTGAAAAATGTATGATATTTTAGGCGACTTGACTTGGATTTTTTTGTTTAATAATTGCTGCTTGTAAGGTTATTATATCAACCGACAGAATGTGTCACAGGGCACATTTGGTGGGTTGACTTGATGTAACAGGTGGCTTAATTTGTATGTATTTAGTTATTGATAAACTGTATGTTACTTATTCTTGAATTCATTTGAATAAGTTCATGCATTGTAGTCTATAGTAAAGTAAAAATTAAACATCGTTTTGATAAAACTTTTTTTTATATTTAATTTTTTATAACAGGTCTGTAGGCACATGTAAACTATAAATGTAAACTATGTTGTTGATTGCGCGATGTACTCGTAGGACACTTGACTTTATTGATGTACTCGTAGGACACTTGACTTTATTGATGTACTCGTAGGACACTTGACTTTATTGATGGACTCGTAGGACACTTGACTTTATTGATGGACTCGTAGGACACTTGACTTTATTGTCAAGAGTTGTTGCGTATCTCTTTCTTCACTCGTAATGTTTTGATTTCGAGTCTTGATAGAAACGAAATTTCAGGATTATGATTGACTGGGACTTGATCATGACTGGGACGTGATCATGACTGGGACGTGATCATGACTGGGACTTGATCATGACTGGGACTTGATCATGACTGGGACTTGATCATGACTGACTAAAACATGATCATGCTTGACTGAAGTGTGAGCATGACTGTCTGAAACATGATCATGACTCTATGGGACGTGATCATGACTGACCGGGATGATGTTGTGACTGGGACATGATCATGACTGGGACGCATGTGATCATGACTGACTGGGACGTGATCATGACTGACAGGGATGTTGTTATGACTTGGATGTGATTTCGTCAGTCCTAAGTTTTTCCGATAAAGTTACTTTAATTTTAATTTTATATTTGTAAAACAGGAAACTGTGAAGAAACTTGAAGGTGGCTCGAAAGGTGGAGCGAAGAAAGATGAGTAAGAACATTGTGACAAAAGAACATGATGATAACCTGCCACCCACTGTGTCGAACTCTTCGAAGAGAACTGTACGAACTGTACATGCTGACATTCAATAATGGGTGTGGACAAATATCTGTATATTTGTGATATTGTATTTGATTTATCTTTTGCTTTGGGCAAGATGTAATAAATAATAATCAGTTGCTTAAGTATTTAACTTGCAGAGCGTGTTTATTTCAAATGCTCGCTGCTTGCGATGTGCAGGATTTTCTGTAGTATGATTGGGGCATAGCATATTGCTGATTGTATCCTCATTAACATTATTTACTGTCCAGAACTGGGATTGTTCACAAACTGTACTAGGGATAAGTAAAGTGCTTTATGTTACCAATGATGTTTCTCTTCATAACTGAAAGAGAATTGTTGGCAAGTAAGTTTACAGTGATTAATTGGTCAGAGCAATATGTATTTGACATATTTGGGTTTTTATTGGTGATGTTTTACAGCCGGATACCCTTCCTGGCATCTGCAGTATCGCTACTTGTTTTGTCAAGCACTATGAGAAACAAGGTTTCATTGGTCCAGTGGGATTGGACTTTGCAATGGACCCACCTTGTACCTCTCGTTTGCAAACATACTCAATTATTTGCTAGCACCCCTACAATACTACAAAACTTGTGCGGTATGAAGAGAAGAAGCTTATATTATGTCGGACTATAGTTTGTTTTTGTTGAAGCTATATACTTGAGTGCAGTGTGTAGCGTGTGTTTAATTAATTAATGGAGTGTTTACGTGCGGCGTGCTTATTAGTTAGGTTTGTATGTTCTCTCTCTAGAACTTTGCTTCTCGCTGTTGATTGCAAGTGATCTCAGAAAACATTAGCCGTTTTTAGCGTGAAGCGAGCTTGTGGACAGAAGAGTATGATTCATTGAGTACACGACGAGTGTGTCAGAGTCATTAATAAGGCACGGTTAGCAGACTATCATGCCTTCTGCGCATATCATGAATGGGGAAATTGTTAATAAGGTAAGATAGCAGGAGTATCTTGCCTTTTGCTCATGTCATGTAGACATTGCTAATGATGCAAGATAGCAGAGCATCTTTGCTTTTCAAGATGTCATATGTGCATTGTTAAGAAGGAAAGGTAGCAAGAGTGTCTTGCCTTTTGTTCGTGTCTTGTAGACCTTGTTAATGACTGAAGCTAGCACAATTACTTGTCTTTTGATGCTTCCTGCACTATGTGCCGTCATGAATATTAAAATTAAACTTACATATAGTGGTTGCAAGTGATTGAAGACCAGAAAGCTGGTCATTGTGAAATCTCTGTCCAAGCGTTAATCAAAGCACCTTCTCTGTCCACTGGTTGTCACCCCTACCAGACTACGTGTTTGTTTTCTTCTCGTGTTTGTTTATATCATGTGACTCTGCCAGTTCAATGCTTTTGAAGCGTAAACTTTTGCTAGCTGAACTATGCGCTACTTTTGTTAACTAAAGATGTAATCTGCCAGGTGCTTGATAAAAGAGATTATCATTAAAATTCCGTTGTCTTGCTCCAAGGCATTGATTCAGCATAATAATTAATTATTGTTGATTTTGTAATAGATAAAGAATTTCTGTGTGCAATTAAGGTAAGATTTTTTATAATGACGTATCATTGTTAAAAACAGTACAATATCGTTGCTGGAGCCTGTAGAGAAACTAATTGTTATCCTTGCCACTTGCAGTTAATGTGCAGCATAAATTACAGAGCAGTATTTCATCATGACACAGCACTGCTTTGATCAAAGCATCCTCTAGCGTAGAACGTCAAGTTATCATGTTAGGAGATGTATTGCAGAATTGCATCATAACTGTGTACTTCTACTTTTTTAGAGTTCCTCTCAAAATGAAGTTCTTCATTAAATTATTTATCTTTGTGACTATTTCAGTAAGCTGTAATTTTGAATGATTGCATTTAAAATACAACATGTTTTTATTCAGTAACAGATGCACCCAGTAACAGATTGCTGGGCGTTTACATTTAAGCTTCACTCGATTGCGCTAGTTTCAGCCAGTTTTAATAAGAGTGGAGAATTTAGACATGTGTTGTTGTCTTGACTGTTTATGGCCTCTCGTGTCATTTTGGTGATTTGCAAGTTTCGTTTCTAGTTTCGTTATTCATGTTGACCGTGTTAGCAATTGGTGCATGTTCTGTGCTTTATTATTAATATATATAAATACTATTCTAGATTCTTGCTATTGAACTTGTGGCTTATACATAGCATGTGGTCTAATGATGCAGTGTGTATCGACCAACTTGTGTTTATTCAAGACATACTTGAATGGCTTAAATATGACGTGTGCTTGACTGATTTTGTTGACTTCTACTTTCCTTTTCCTTCTTTTTTTGCATGTGATTTGATTTGTCCTGTTGCTTACTGAAGATTATTGATGATTATTGGTTACTGAAGACTATAATCTCTTACACAATGCTAATCGTTTACTTGAGACAGCCAAGCTGCGTTGTCTAAATTAAGTCATGCTAGAGCTTAAGGAATTTATTTGCAATGGATATTTAATTGTGAGTAAAAATTGTAAAGTAAACTCCATAGCTTTTAGAGTTAAGCTCCATAGCTTCTTACATTTATCCGATTTTTTTATAGTGATCAGCATACATTCATCGTCAGCAGTTTACGCATGTTTTTCCTTGTCAGGAAGGGTTAGACATCCTCAACAATGGAAATTCTCTCTCTCCCCGAGGGACCACAATCATGTGCATCCTCAGCACTCCAGTTCAGTTTTTTCCATATCCGATTGCACACTCCATCCAAATCTTCTACTCTGTCTTTGCCTTATCGCCCATCTACATTCAGAAATTGACATGCCTTTACCAAATCGCGGTCGCCAAACCAAGCCACATGTCCAAATCATCTCAACCTGCTATGGCTGAGAACATAACCCACGCCACAGATACCCAACCTTTCATGCAGCATACTAGTTGACAATCTTGACGAGTGGCCTCGCACATCCACCTCACCATCATGACTCTGTTCCCCCCCCCAAAAGGCCTTTCATGTGCGACCTTGTTTGCCCATAGATCAATACACTTCGGACACATGCTCTGTACATTTTCCCTTTCACTTAAGCTTGACATTCCTAACAGTAAGAATAGGCTCCAGTTCCCTGAAGTTAGACCCAAGGTACATTTAATTCGCATTCTGGCTGCCTGTTCCACACCACCCCAAGCGCCAATAGTGGCATCCAGGTAACTAAGTTTATCCACACTTTTAAGCTCGATGTTGTCATCTAATTTTAAGTATTTCTTGCCAGGAGCATTACTTGCAGCACCTTTCCCTGCTTTGCAACTGCTACATTGGAAACCACTGCAAGTCAGTATTTTCCTGCAACTTGTCAGTGATTCGGTGTAAACACCGGCTGCATTTTGTGTGAACCCACTTCTTACACATTCCACATTGGATTGAGTTCACACCAAATTCCACTCCCTTGTGACACACCTCGCATGGCCATTTACCAGATCCATGCAGAACTCAAATAAATTAATGGCTACCAGATGTAGTTCTCTTTGGCTCAGTCATTTTATCAATTTTTCGTTCTCCAGTCACCATGAAACCGGGCTTAAAAAAGATCTAAATTCTTCATATCGTAGTGCTACCGCGACATTTATAACCAAATGAGTTCATAGTATTCAACCGCAATTCCATTCTGGTGCAATAGTGTAATACTTTGATGGTATTCTACCTTTACTGACAACGAAAGATGGACGTTGAATGATGATGATGAAAAGTTCTGCTGAGTTAGGTCGGCAGGAGTGTGCTAATTGTCAGTGCTTTCAGTCTTATTGCTGAGGGAAGCATCTTGGTAACATCCAACCCACTAGAAAATGGACAGTGCCGTTGAAGACACCGTACTTCAAATAGTGGTGACGACTGTGGCCATTGCCTTGGTCGTGGTGGTCATTTAGATTTGATGACCCTGATGATGATGATCGACATTCATCTGGAGTATGAGTTTCATCAAGCTGTGATACGCATTAATTGTGGCCGCATACTAGATCTACTAGATCTAGTGACTGAATAGGTCAGTCGTTAGCGTTCACGCCTCGCAGTGAAGAGGTAGAGGGTTCGCCTCTCGGCAACGACTGATTGTGTTCAGTAGTAAACCTGACAAATTGCTAACACTCCATTGCCAGTACGGGAAGGACCTTTGGCCGCCCACCCATGCTCATCTGGCCTAGTGGATCAGTACTGGTAAAAGTAATACGTAGTAATACGTATGACAATTACCATCGCTAGGATCTTTCTTCGAACAGAGCACTATCATCATCATCATCATCATCACTAGATCTAAACTTGAGTAAGCGAAGCGAAGATCGAACTCGAGTTTGATTCCTGGTGACAATATGAATAGCCAGTTATAAAATCATTAATTCGACTGCTTGTCCTAGCAAGGAACCTACAGCACGACTTGATCTACGGTATGAAACCTTTCTTATTGGCTGTGGAACGAAACATATTACATGATGATGACTTGTGCATGAAACCTACTGCATTATTCGGCTATGATCTTCGCTTGACTCCCAAGCCCCTGGGTGTTTATTCAAGGTGCGTTGACATTTTACCAGAAGTTTGATATAAAAGCATCATAATTGTCTTACTTCCAAAAGAGTGGTGTATGCCCCGATCTTGGCATAACTAATTTACGAAGCAGCTCCCTGGTTTTTCTGATGTTGCTTTCTGATTCACGTTCTAGGCTTGTGTAGCCTCTTCGTGTCGCTGCAAACAACCTCTTTGCTTATTCAACCAAGTTTTTTTTATAATTTGATCTCTCAAAAATCCTAGATTTGGCGCTGAATATTTGCGTACCGCGGCGACATATAAGTGTTGCCGATTGTTGAGCATGTTTTGTTGATGTTGATAGTTTACATCCGATAATGTTTAAAAAGTAAGATTTTACTTTGTTTTATTTCAACAAAATACTTAGGCATTATTATATATTTGTAAACGGATTTTTTAAAATGTAAATTTAAAAATTCTTGATTGTTATAGTATTATTACATAGCTTACAATCTGTTACAGCTATTTTCCTATATTATCGCTCACTGTGTTTATTGTTTTCCCCCAAATGTTTAAATTAAAATCTTCTCAAAATAGCATTGAGTGATTTTTAGTATGTTAGAAGATTTAAATAGCATGATAGCTAAGCATACTATGACAGCATATACGAGAGAAAGTTGTTGTGTGTGGTTGGGCTAGCTAGTATAAATCATAAATAATTAGAATAATATATAATAAGAGATATAACAGGAACTGGATTAAAACGACTAACATAGAGGTGAACAGCGTGTATTACTTTGCCCGTCGAAAAGTTCTGTTCAGATTAAGATTCGGTTCCTCGTAGCACTCTGCAGCATCTTTGGTGCATACTACCTTTCAAATCTTATGCAATGTACCTTAATTAAATTTTTTAATATGAATCGTCGAATTTCAGGAAGTTACTTAATGAATCATTTTCATGTGCTACATGATTGTACGTGGAAACTTATAAGGTTTCATTCTGCATAGTAGTCTGTGACCGGGGTAGACAAATATGTTAAATATCGAAAGAAATCAAATACTTTGTCTACCATGATGTGAATATGTTTAAAAAATGCCGGCTACATTAAAATTTCATAGCGAGCCTCCCCGATTAGTTGAATCTTCCTTGTTTGCTTGAGTTGTTCTACCGTCTGCAGATTATGTCGTGTGTAATTGTGTATGCACTTACTGTCACTTTTATTTTCGTGCAGATTTAATTCTGGTGAACATTTGACGGGTGTGAACAATGTCAAGTCATCTGTTCAGAAAGGTATCCGTTCGAAGCTGTTGGAGCAGTTTCCTCATCTTGAGGACTACCTCGAACAGATCGTTCCAAAGAAAGAACCAATGCGGATTGCCAAGTGGTAATTACATTATTCAATTTTGTGGAAGATACACATTTAGCTTGTATATTAATTCGTATTTTGAGTGGTTGTAAACCAAATATCATGAATTTTAATGTTAAGTCATGGTTAAGTATAACTTTAAGCACATAAGGGATCCGGTATGTGATATTCATCTGATAGGGTATTTTATAGCTAGCTGTCGACTAAGCACATTACACTTAAGTTGTTTTTAATTGTAATTCCTGGCTTTTAACACATCTATTATCTATTTGATGCAGATAAATACTATATGCTTTGACTGACAGTGCAGATAATTGGTTGCAAGTTTTAATCCTGTTCTTCCGTACAATCTTTTTTTGTTCTGGCACATGGATGAAACATCTTATTAGCAGGCACGTCAAAGTTGATTATCTTTAAGCTTAGTTGGAATTTTGTATCAGACTATTTTCAGGTTAATCCCTGTCATTAATTGGTGTGTATTTGTTAGTGCTGAACACGTTGAAATCATAGTCACTAAAGACGGCGAGAGTCTTTTCTTTCGACAACGAGATGGTCCGTTTTATCCGCACATTCGACTCCTTCATCAATGTAAGATTCGTCTGTTCGTAAATTCGTCCTATTTAATCTGTTTCTGTGTAAATGTGTAATGTCATTAGCCTGTATGATATATTTTTTGTTGCATGTTTTGTTTTATTTTTTAAATTTTATTGGGCTAATTGATGATATATTTTATTTTTAAATTTCTAATTTTAAAACTAATTTAATATATTTTGTCACTAGCATATAATGTTGGCATATATTATAGCCAGGGCTGGCCGACATAGGTTTTTTAGGTTTTATCTTTTTTAGGTTTTTTAAGGTTTTTTATTTAAACCTTATTTTCAGAATAACTTAGGTTTTTAGGTTTTTTAGGTTTTTTAGGTTTAATAACTAATTGAATAAAAATAA
>JAQFYQ010003866.1:0-10335 GCA_034694885.1 Buchholzia appendiculata | reverse complement strand
CTTCGTCTGCTTCAAGTGATTTGGCTCACTAAGCTTCCAATTCGTAGTCGTGTAGTAGGTCCGACGACTTCCACAGCGTTCGCACTTCTTCCCAAGTCAGTAAAATACTGTCAATACAAATTATTACAAATATATAATGAAATTTAAACATGTTTTAGAGGTGTTTTGTTTTTAGATATTATTCGATTTTTTTTCTGCTGCCCTATACGTGCCAAGTCGTTGACTTTCGATCAGTATGACATTGTATAAAATAATATGAATTTGTGTACAAGAGTGGAATTTAGGATTGACATGTGGAAACACGATTGAAGAAACAATTACTATGCACATTACAATCGTTAATTGCTTCAGACATGCATCTAATTGGGCCTAATAGATTTGGCCTGCTCTTACTACTGTGAGAAACATATTTTACACTATACAGAACAGCATTCCAACAAATAAAGATGAATTGACAATAAAATCCAGTGAATTTGGCATTATTTATTCGTGTGATCACACGACAGTATTGTGTGCAATTTCAACAAATTTACTGCAATAAATTTGGTGTATATTTTTTGGGAGTAAATTTGCTGATTTATTTCGACCTTACATTTTCAGATTGTGACTCAGGTGTATTATCGTCACAAAACAGCCAATACAAAGCTAAAGGTAAACATAAGCAGGCGATAAGAATAAGGATTAAAATGTTATTTAAACCGTCGAAATCTGATGAAAACATGTCATTTTTTACAAATAACAACAAGAACACCAAAATCTAACGTAAATCACAAAATTATTGTCAGTATAGGACACAATTCTTTGCTTTGGATAAAAACAGCACTATTTTGACTATAATTCACTTCAACCGTTGATATTGCTTGTCTCCTAATTTCGCTCTCTGTGATGAGCCCTGTACTACCATAGATGATGGATCCACTTTCAAAGTTGAATGTGTACAATAGCTGATGAAACACTTCTGTTCGACAAATTGCTCTGCGATTGTATGCGACATATTCTGAAGTACAGTTCACAAATAATCCTCTCACGAGCGATACCTTGCGACGTGTAACTAAATGAACAACTGTCAGAGTTTAGCTCGGCCTTTAGGGAAAACACTTGAATAGCAAATAATCTAATTTCAAGTTGACACTCTTAAGGAGATGGACAAGCTGAATTCAAAGCCACTGAAATGAGAATGAATCCTGTATGTGGCGTTGACCTAAAACTGAACCAACATTAGTGTGACCTTGAACTTTTAAGTGGAGCGATTGACTTACCAGTGTGGCACAGTCTACTCCAATCAATGTGGCACTGCAATCAATATGGCACAGTGTACTTCAATCAGTGTGGCACAGTCTAGTGCAATCATTGTGGCACATTTTACTATGGTTACTCAATTTAGCACCGTCTACTTCAATCAATATTATCGAAAGTGGCACGTTCAGTAGAGTCAGTATATATATATATATATATATATATATATATATATATATATATATATAAAACTAGGGCGGGATTTGTCGATGGGGAGTAAGGAGGGTTCGACCCCCCCCTGGCGGTAGGCATGACCCTCCCACCTCGTTTGGGAAAATGCCCACAGTGGTTGGTTTTACCTATTTGGAACCGTCGCCACCCCCTCTTATCCGACCCCCAACTACTTATTTTTTCACAAATCTCACATTATATAATGAAACATAATGACCAGCCTACAGTGTATGTTTGTGTAGCAACTGCGGTGGATATAGCAGAAGTTAGTTGCGATACACGTAGATCTTCGCTAGTCAGTTCAAGGGACGTCGAAAACCTAAAGTGTCAAAGCTGTCCAATACGTGCATTTAACTGCAATCCAATTTGCCCATGGCGCAACTGACTTATAGGTAAACAAAAAGAACGGCTTTTCCGTTGACACAGTCTATTAGTCTAGATTCAGTCGACTGTATGTTGCTGGCAGCTGAGGCCAATCCCAAGGCCGATGCCTTCTGCCTTTATAATAAAAGGTAAATTCTAATTTTTTAATGTTAGTGTTGCACAATAAGAATAGTATAACTATATACTTACAGTACTTAGCTATACGCAGAACTATGCATCCATAGTGCAAGTTTGTAATACTCGCTTTCGCTATTCTAAGAGGTTTAAATTGACTAACCTCATTTTATATAGTCCGGTAAACCAATATTGTCAAAACCTTGATCGATCATTGACAAATTATAACTCCATGGAAGAAAACCGGCCAGCCACCTTTATTCATCACATAGGTCTAGTTAATATAGTTCTGTGGCATTGAAGTAAGGAGAATTGATATCGAAATGACCTGAACTCGTTCGTTATTCGAGGGTCCTTACAACTTATCATACTTGCTGTGAACTAGATTCAGTAGAACATAATGGGTGGGGAGATAGCTCAATGGTACAGCACTGGACTCAGGAGCAGTCAACTTCTCTCGGCCCGGGTTCAAATCACACTCAGGGCAGACAAATTATGTATAATTGTCTGTTAGCTGCCAGTGGCGCTTGCTGTTGTGTATGTTTGGCCCGGGTCCGTTGAAAAATAAATCTCCCTACCCTACTCCTGGCATGGTCGTACCAGGAGTCCAGCTCTTAGGCCGTTGACGAACCTACTGTGAAGCAGACCTGCGTGTCCTAGCCTGTAGGCCGTATTTAGAATGTACTTATATCTGTAACTTGTGTGCGTCTGCCATGCTTGGAATTAAAAACACTATTTCTTATTTAGCTACTAGTATTTAATAGACCGTTTTGTGATATAATCTATGCATTTATAACTCTCTGATTAAGCTACTTCTGGTAAGCAGAAGCGCCTAAAATAACTACGAATTTAGCATTAATTCAATACTTCCTACAAAATAAAGGTATGTCAATATTACATTATTTGTCTGCTATGCGATTGCGTGAAATTATTTGCGCTTCTTTACACATATTTTTTAATTTTGAGGGGAAATCTGAGACGTTAATGCGCAATTGATTGCTATTTGGTAGTGTCAAGGAGACTTTTCGGCCTACCGGAGGTAGTTTAATCAGATAAATATAAACACGTAGATCATTTATCCCAAATCGCCATATAGAGCATTTAGATAGAGCATTTTTCCTACTGACCTTTAGGTTTGACGGTAGGCGAATCTGTTTTGGAGTCTGGAACTGACGCTTGTACTGTACATTTTGAAAAGCAGATTTATTTTAGGACATTTAATGATGTATTATTGATGTTCTAGCATACTTATGCATTTCTATCTCAATGAAAGATAAATAAAGCGTTATTTTATTAGCTATACGCTACATCGCTCCCCAAGTGCCCTGAGATCTCCCTATGAGAAAATGCAGAAGGATATCCGAATTGCTTTTGAAAAAAATACAGGAAAATAATGGCGTATTCGACAGTGACGTACATTATTTGGTATGCAAACCTTGGTACCGATAATTTTTGAGAACGTGTTCAACTTTTGCTGTTCAAAATCACAAGACCATAAGAATCACCTCGGGTGCAACGGCTTATATAGTAGAGAAAGACTTCCAAAAAGTGCTATAAATCCAGAGTTAGATTGCATCGGAGCGCAACCTGTTAACACCTATCCAGAAGTATTCTCGGGTTCACATGTGAAAAAAAACCACGGTGAAAGTCACCGGAAAGGTTGGAGTAATTTGTGTGACGTCATAAAGATAGCCGCCGACCCAATTCATTAAAATAAAGATAGCTCAAGCACTATTGAACCGAGTTCAACTTGGAATGACTCATTTGAAAGGCATTATCATGCTGTTTAAAAATGGTCTTATGCCGTTTTTGCAAACGATTATACTTTGTAAAAATAGAAGAGTAGCAATTTGTAAGCATAATTTTGGCAACATGTTTAACAATTTCCGTTTTTATAAAGAAAATTATGCAATTTAATGCATCACGCCCAGAAATATCAATTGAAGAAAATTTAAAATCAATTTCAACAAGCTATTGCAAGTGAAGTTTGCATGAGCTGTGGTGGATGTATTTATGATGACTTCATTCAACCGGTCGCCGTTCAATTTCAACAGCAATCAAAATAACTCGAGAACTATTATCTGAAGTGATTTTCTTTGATCACGCTGTTCTTATCTGCTTCTATCTGGTAAAAATATATCCCCCCGAAGCTCATACTTGAAGCAGCCGCTCCACCCCCCCCCCTCCCCTAGGATATAGGTCTCGCGGTGTCCGATTACCATGTCATAATAATTTAATAGAAATGTTTTTGAATGAAGCGGGCGCAGATTTACGGAATTTATTATGGAGGACGATAGATGCCAAAATTTATCCACTCTTTCCACAGAAATACCGCCTTTATTTTCCATAGCAAATTTTTTTCTACGTGATAAAGTTAAGCGCTCAAAGAGCAGCCTGTAGCATTAACACCCAGAGGCCGATATCTTGAGTCTGTTTCTTAAATTTATATCAAAAGATATTTTTATCTCAAAAGGTTTTTTAGTAAAATTTTGGAAAGCCTTCGAATGTTAATATGAAGGCCTAACATTTTTTTAAATTATGCAATATAAGTATTAATTGTCACGAAATTCGGTTGAACAATTACAAACGTCAATAATTTCTCAAGCTCTAAATCCTATAGCATTGTTCATAAGTTAATAAGTTCATCTAGTTAATGTTCTTTTATATGCTGTGTCGCCCACGGTTTTATTTTACTACAGTTTAAACATTTGATAGACGCCGGGGTAGAAAAATCAAGCGTTACATTCTTGGCTTTTTACTCAATTTCATAAGCTACAATTGAATCACGAAGCAAGTTTCAAAACTGACTCCTCTGTCAGAAGAAGACGCGCAGAATGTTGGCCTACTTAGTAATATATACAAAATTTGAACAAGAGCAATAGCATACACTTTTACAATCTCAGCACTGAACTATACCTTGAGCAGATCCATTGACAGGCCGTCTAGTCGGTCTCGTCCAAACTCTAGGACTCATCGGTGCGTCTGATAAATGATAAATAAAAATTATGATGCGCTACATATATATATATATATATATATATAAATTATATATATATACACTTGTATACAGTATACTCGGTAAGAACACGGATTTAATTTTACGCAGAAGAAGCAGAATAGAAAATCAGAAGAATGAGCAGTTCTATTGACAATTACGACAATTATTAAATTAAAGCTGTTTGTTTATCAATTGCTATTATCAATAGACGACAGTAAATACTTTACTTTGACCAATCAGAAATCGGAACAAGTCAAGGTCGATTCCATCTGCTTTTATCGGCCTCTGACACCTGAATGACGCAACATTCCCTGTTTCAAATCCATATTTTCATTCTCTGTAGGTGATAATATGTCTCGCGAGGGTCTCAAATGACCAGCTAGGCACGCTGACCCAGGTTACTCAAAATTCTAAGCACTACACGGTCCAACAAAGCTAACCATTTGGGTGTCACCTATGTCCACTGTCTGTTATACAAGGACTGACATGTAACTCTAATACTCTATAGCCTTAATCATAATTAAATATATCATAGATTCGTATTAGTCCATTATTTATAATGTAACATAGGTTAAATGGCTCATTGACTGATTGCATACTGCTTGCGTGGTATGAAGTCCCAAGGTAGGAGTCAATATGCTCACTCAAATCTGGTTTGTTGATAATCTGCAGCACCATGACGCCGGCTATGCTGAGCGTCGCTATGATCGCGGGAACGATGATGATGAGCTTTTCTTTGCGGGAGCTTTCAGCAATTTCTCCCCCATCTGTTCTGCGAAGTCTTCTGCCGAATCGGCTCAGTGGCGGCATCTCTCAACTGATGATAGTATTTTCTGATAATTTTAATTACACTGACTTTAATTATAGTCACGAAGATATAATTATGGTAATGACTTTAATTATCGTCATGACGACATGCAATACAATGCTAAAACAGAAAGATAGCAGAAAGTGGACATGACCTGGCAACAGACGGGCAATACAAGAACATGGTAGACCTCATACTCATAGAAAATCGTTGGAAGATATCAGTAAGACGTGCTGAACATTCTAAGCCGCACATATAGGCCTATCTTAATAGTTCAGAAAAAATAATACAACAAGAAGCAGTATCTGCAAGCTCTCAAAAGATAGAAGACTTCAGGGAACTGAACATAACGATCGAGTAACAAAGCTGAACGCAACAATCAAGCGGCTGAATAAACTTTGCCAACAGCGGTACAATCAAAAAGAAATGGCTAACAGAGGAAACACATAAAAGTTAAAATAGACGACGCAACAGATTCACGGTTTTGTGAAACGCTTGAAATATTTCGAGCTTTTGAAGGTGAAAAATGCAAGGTGCAAAATTTTGTTAAAGCTCTCAAACTTATATGGTTATTATAATTGTCTTGAGTGGGTTTCGCACAATTACGTCGTGCCTAAAGTAACGACGTAATTGTGGGAAAACCCGTCATTGTTTTGTTTTGCTTGGGCTGCTCATCGTCTTACAAGTAAACAAACTATTCCAATGGCGAGGTAATATTCAAATGAGGTCATGGCATGGCTTGGAATAAAAATTCTCTATCAGAATGTCGCAAACCACATTTTATGATAATGAGGCTTGCACATTTTTTTCAAATGTGAGAGTTTTTGCGCGATGTATTTTGAACGCTCGAAATATTTCTAGCGTTTCACGAAACCGTGATGTTGTTGCTTCGTGTATTTTAACCTTGCTCTCCCAAGAGAAGCGAGAGAAAAGGTTAGAAAGATCCCAAGGTCTAGAACAGATTGGTATTGAATTATATGAAATATTTATTTATTTCAGAAACTTATATTGTTCTTGCGCTATGAAAGTTTTTCTTACAATTATGAAAATGTTATTCAAGCATGGACTGGCAGTTTTGACAGGCTATGACCTTGACGTCGCACATTCGATGAAGGACTTTATTGAAATGAAAGAGTGACTAAGAAAGAGAATACTCCTACATAGGTATATGAAATAATAATAAATCGATGACTGATGCACTGATTTTGAATTTTAGTCTCGTACTCAATTGAATTCTATACTCGTATTCAATACTATTTTCTTAGTATTATTTTTCTCCGAGTTCCCATACTTGTTTTTTTAGCGCCTTACACGTTGCAACAAATGCTTATTGCCAAAATAGCGAACTCCGTTTATTGAAACCAAACACTACAAGTTAGATTAATGACTTTGGTCAGTAAGAAATCAAGAAATTTAATGGTACAATAAAAAGGAGGCGTTAGGAATATTTCACTACAAGTTAATGTTACTTTTCTGTATTAAGCCAATGAGTAAGGAGTGCACAAGGGGAAATGCCGCTTCGACAATATTTGACCGTTAAGACTTTTTCCTGGTCGTGGTCTTGGTCTTGATCAAGACCACGATCAAAACCGATGCTTCGAAACCAGGACCGGACGATTCGAGACCACGACCAAAATCAAAAACGTTTCGAGACCAAAGCCAAGACCATGACTGGTAAAATCGGTCTCGCATTTCATTTAGACCCCAACGTCAACAAAAAGGTCAAGTCAATAACATCGTCAGGGATGGTGAAGAAAATTTCTTGTTAGTACCAAAATAGTTTTTACGTCGGTAAAACTTGCTGAAGCTGTATCGAAAATGGGTTGGGGCGGTGGCTGGTCACCTGCAAGCGTAATATAAATCAACGCAGAACATCGGACTTTTATATGGAACGACGTTGAGCACTACACTAGTAAACTACTTATTAGCTCCGGTTGCTTCAAAAATTGTCACAAAGACTTTCTGTCTAATCTGCTCAGGTTGGCTTAATTTCAATGGTGCAAACCGTGCAACTCGCAGAAAACGTAGTGTTCAATTCCACAGAATTTAATAGACTGTTCCGAGTGAGACAGAATCATTAATTTATCTTAGTTAATACGTATATTTAATTATTGATTTATTATCCGCTGATGTAGTTGTATAATAATTTTTGTTTTCGCATAAATGGCCTATAATTATGAGAAATATAATTAGGAATAGTTAATAATAATTATTTATTATTAATTATTATTAGTAATTTTTATTAACTACAATTATTATTATTTAGTCTATTGATAAATGAGAAATCTATCAAGTGACGTTGCAATAGACCGATTAAATGTGGGCGTATAGAAAGAGTGTTGCCTTGCACCATAAGACCAATTTGCTTTTTTTGTTTCATCGCGCTTTGCTTGCGGTCATAAAGTGCCAAATTCAATTATTTTAATATTGGGCTACAAATGACATAATTGAATTATTAGGGGAAATAAGAACTGATGAAAGGCAAGTTAACTTAACAAAACGATAACTTTTATGATCAAAATATCCTCAATTACTTACAATGCAAGAAATTATATTGTATTAATAAAAATAAGATCAATGATCAATGCCATTTCAAAAACACAGTTTCAAAATCACATTGCACAATGTATTATCAGTAAAAGGAAATCATAAACTCGTCCCTCCAATTTACCTCTAATTTTGTTCGCTATCCACAGTTCTAGAACCAGGTCCTCCTTCTTGACGTTCACATCGAATGACACCTGTAAAGTCTGCTCATAAGTCCCACGATTTTACGAATCACAAACAAATCACATTTTAAATTGCGAGGTTTTGAATTCCAAAACAAATTAACGATTTTGTTCAACAAATTCTTCACAAAACCTAAATTTTAAGTTAGAAAATATCTGGGGGCGGTGCTTGAACCCGAACCCCCCTTTAAATACGGCCCTGACTTACATGTTTGTTGACATATTTGTTGATATGCATTAACTAGTGTGGACAAAATCAACAGTACAAACATCAACAATACTTGTTTAAAAATTTAATGAAAAAAATTTGACATTTCGAGGCTTAAGACTGCAAAATGTACTGTAAGCCCAAAAATAAGTAAAAATCTAAGCAAAATAAGTAACCCCCCCCTTTTAAATACGGCCCTGACTTACATGTTTGTTGACATGTTTGTTGATATGCATTAACTAGTGTGGACAAAATCAACAGTACAAAGATCAACAGTAGGCCTACTTGTTTAAAAATTAAATGAAAAAAATTTGACATCTCCAGGCTTAAGGCTGCAAAATGTACTGTAAGCCCAATCCTGACCCTAGTTCCAACCAAAACCCGATTAATAACCCTAACCCAATCCTATAGCCATACCTTAACCTTAGCCATTTCACATGCCGTGTACTACAGAAAAGGTTAACCGAAAACTTTCTCAGAGTTGGATGTGGGTCGGGTCGATCCGAGACAAATATGTCAATGGAAGCATAGCAAGTTTAGTATACATTGCTTATTAATCAAATTGACACAAGTTAATTACAACGATATTATGCGTATGAAAAAGTCAGACTTATAGAACTATGTGTCATGTCAAAATTTATATATGGTTTTCATGGTTCCTTCACCACATCATTTACTATAGATGACAATTTGTTTATAATCTCAATATTTATTTGCACAACTGTTCATTTGATCAACGGCATAGAAATGTGTGTGCACTTTAAAACTTGTTCCCAAATCAAATTATTAGGCCTATTTAAAATTCAGAATGAATCGTAATGATAAATTTAAAATACAACCCAAAGAATATACTGCTTATAAATTTCGTATAACAATTTTACCCACATTTTTTAATATTTTTAAGGTGTCGCGGGTCGGGTTAGAAAGTCCGTGGGTAGGGTAGGATCGGATTAGAATTTTTTATGCTACCCGCGGATCGGGTCGGGTCGGGTCAGATGTTCAGTGGGTCGGGTCGGGTCGGATCAGATCAGAGAGTCCGTGGGTCGGGTTGGTTCCGAAAAAAGTGACCCACGTCCAATACCGTGCTAATTGCGTCACAATAAAAGCTAAGTTTGCTTCCGATCGATGAAGTTGAATTGGAGAGCCAATGTCAAACATAATAATAATGTCATACGGCGAAAGCAACGGAGTCGTTAATTTGACGAGCACTGTTGCTTCAAGGATGCTCATGCAATCTAGCTTACTCATAACTTTACTGTTTCGAGTCAACTTCGATTAAACTATATTGTCACACACTAAGATTTAACATCAAATCGGTAGATCAAGTTACTAAATCGTGTTATTACTATAGTGTTCACAACAATGCCGCATGCATGTGACAAAACTCAAGATACGCTAAAAATCAGTGAATAATTAACTGTTCAAAATTGCACAAAGGGAGGATTTAATCATTTTATTTTCGAAATCTACTAATTATCTTGTACGTGAATATTGAATGTATACATATAAGTGATGTTTTCCATCCGATCTATTATTCTTTCTTTCTCTCTCTCTCTCCTTCTCTGTCTCTCTCTCTCTCGCTTCTCTCTCTCTCTCTCTCTCTCTCTCTCTCTCTCTCTCTCTCCCT
>JAQFYQ010003865.1:0-10336 GCA_034694885.1 Buchholzia appendiculata | reverse complement strand
ATTTGTGAAAAAGCTTCAGCTTCTGGGGGACTTCGTCCCCCAGTCCCCCTACCGGGGCTTCGCCCCTGGACCCCACTAGGGGACTTCCGTCCCCCAGACCCCTTTATTTTCTTGGTACTTTTAGGACTACTTTTTAAAATGTGTCCCGAAATTAGCAAAATTCGACAAAAAAATTTGACCCCCCCAGCTCATTTTTGACAAATCGAACCCTGGGCACAGCAGATAGTAATTACTAATACAAGTAGGGGGTTATTCTGTATTTTTTCTCTTGGCATGTAACGCTGCAGATCTGCGAGTAGAAGCTTGAGATATCCTATAACTGGTTAAAAAATTGATTAATTTACAGAATAGGGGCTTCTCTGTCAGCATCTTATTCCTACTGGTCGCGTCACCTTGTTCACGGATAGCAGCTAGCTAACTGTTTGTGCGGCCAGAGAAATGTCTCTCCGTGTCTCGGAATTTACACTTTTGCCCTGGAGTAACCCAGCCCGCCGAAAAGATATTTTGCGCGGAATGTTTTAAAATTGTATGAGCTTTGGCTAATCTAGACCATTACATATTCATGATAATCTAGACCACTACATATTAGTGATAATCTAGATCACTACATATTCATTATAATCTAGGCCACTACATATTCATGATAATCTAGACCAGCGGTTCTCAACCTTTTGAGATTCAAGGACCACTTAAAAATGTGTATCTCACTGCTGAAAATTGTGCTACTGGCGCACTAGAAATGTGCATATACTTTCGTATTCAACTATATATATTAGTACTACCAACGGCATGTTTTTACAGTACAAGTATAATAAAGTTGATAATAATTTGTTTTATTACAGATATTAATCAACTGAATTTTATTCTGAATTTTATTTTGAATTTTATTCAGATTTTTTTTAAACGTTCAGATCACCAACTCAACTGCTCAATTGCTTCACACTCAGAGTGTGAAGATGAGTCTGAGGAATCATCATCGTTGTCCTTATGTTCAGTTGCTTTCTTTATTAGAAATGTATACACATATATTCAATCTATTTAATTACAGTATTACTTTTGTAATTATCACATTAACAGCACCCTAAGTTTCTCAAAAGTTATCAAATAAAAAATGTTTTTTTTTAATGTCAATATAAACAAGAAGACGTGACTCCCAGTATAAATAAAAGTAAATATAAACTGTATCTTTCGTTTCACTACAATCTTGCTATTGTGATGAATCAATAAAATCAAAAAGTGACAACATTTATTTCTTTCATGTTTTGAAATTTAAGAAAAACATGAAAATGTAAGGCCTTGCTCGCGGACCACCAGGCAAAGGTCCGCGGACCACCAGTGGCCCGAGGACCACAGGTTGAGAACTGCTGCTTTAAAGTGTTTGGACTTTAGAAAAGAAGCACATTCCTACTTGTTTCACAAGTGATTCCAGTGTAGCCACTCACACATTCGCAGCTGAATGTGTTGATACCATCATTACAAGAACCTCCATTCTCACAAGGGCTACCTTCGCAATCGTCCAAATCTAATGAAAACAAAAATAATATAATTAGATTATGTAATTAAATGAAAATAGAGTTGATGGAGTAAACAGCATATTTGACAACAGTAATTTTTTTAGTAATTAAGGAATTTTCTCGAATATCCTTGTAAGAGCTGATATACATGTGTGTATAACAATCATAGAATACATTACGCATTTATCAAATTGACACATATTTATTAAAATTATAATTATCGGTAACAAAATAAGTAAAAATCAGACTAATTGAGCGGGTAAATTTTCACGCACTTTTCACAACATGTGTAATAAGTAAGGTAAGTCAGCGTTGGAACATAGTCAACTACTGATTCGTATCAGCATATATAACCACTTATTTGACAAAATATGAAGCCAATGCATACACGTTACATATTCTACATTCAATGAATATTCTGTTTTTCCATGCTAGCGATCAAAATCAAACTGTATACATTTCATTGAATATTGTACACTTTGCTGTAGATATCTGGGACTACCACAATGTCAGCGGTTCATTCCTGGAACCACTGGTCCAGAAATGAACAGTTGAGCTGAGTACTCTTAGAATATAAATAAACGATAACAAGGTAACGCATGAAATATCTATGTGGATTCATGAGACAACGTATAAATTGGATTTTTCTTTCAATATTGGCACTGGGGAATATCGATATCACAAAATCTGATAATACAATTTCCTCAATTAATATGTATTCACTTTAAAGTGTTTGGACTTTAGCAAAGAAATACATTCCTTCCTGATTCACAACTGTCTCCAGTGAAGCCACTCGCACATGTGCAGCTATATGTGTTGACACCACCAATACAAATACCTCCATTCGCACATGGGTTACTGTCGCAACTGTTCAAATCTGATGAAATGAAAATAATACTATTATACAATATGATCACATGAAAATATTTTTCTAGAGTATATAAAACATTTGACACCAATTAATCCAATTTGTTCAGCAATTAACGATATATCAATTGGTGTAATCTTTATGTAAGAAAGAGGATTATTTCTCAAGCACTTTTCACAAAAGTTTAATAAGGAATGTATTTAAAACTTTGGCATATAACCAACTACTGACCAGTATCAGCAATTATAACCACGTATTTGCAAACGTATGAAGCTAATGCACATATGTTCGAATTTTTCATGCAAGCGATCATAATTCCACTGTATACAGTTCATTGAATATTGCACACTTTGCTATAGATATTGAGGTCTACCACGATGTAAACTATTAATTGTAAGAACTCCGAGTTTGGTGCTGTTAGGATTTACCTAATAGATGATTATATGCATGTAGATTGCATATAAAACAATTATCATATGGATTCTTAAGACAAAGCTAAGTGCCAGTATATATTGAAATTGTGTTAATATTTGATCAGCTGCACGTATTTTACGAAACTGCTTAATTCATAAAAAATCCTTCGATTAACTATGATGATTAATGAACTTTTTGACAATAATTGTCAAAAGGTTTATGCCAATATTACACTACTTCTTTATGTGTAGTGTAATTAATACACTACTTCCGGCTAAACTTTCGAATCAATGAAAGTAATGGCAAGCTGTATGGTTTAATTGAATGGTTTTCTATATCTGTTCCGCAATCTTTATCCCAGGCTAGCAAGCTGCTAAGGTATTAAACTTCCACATTTTCCATTTCTTTGTTATCTATCACGATGTTTCTAAAGATGATTTCTTTGAACCATTGTTTATGTTGTATCTATGACGATCACCAGTCCCGCCTTTTTTCCCTCTCACTGGTTGTTATCGGCATTTCCTGTAGTTATCCGTTGCTTTATTCAAGCAGGTCAACGTAGTCTGCAAATCTCAGATTGTTTCTTTTTGTTTCTTTTTTTAGATTCCTGTGTATGATGCCTGCAATTTTTTCCTATCACTTTTTCTAGGTACATGATGAATATACTTGGTGACACTGGATCTCCTCGACGTATGTCGACTGTGATATAGAACCACTATTAAATATCTTGCTCAACATTATTGTCAATTTTGATATTTCTCCAATGTTCCTTAAGACTTCTAATAGGTTTGAACCCTCTGTGTATGACATAAGTGTGGCCCATGTTGCATTCAATTTGGCAGAATCAAAAGCTTTTCCTGAAGTATTTTAAGCTGTTGTACAATGTATATCAGCCAGCCTTTTGTTTTCGATATTTCCGCAGTCAGTTTTCTGTACATCTTTTCCGTGCATTTATTTAGTCCAGTCTGATTTTTCTTCTTTAATCTTCAATGCTGATTGTCATTTGTTGTTTACTGTCCTGATTAGCTTGTACACGTACTTTGTTCTAACATGAACTACATGTTTCTCGATGTCTCTGCACTGACCGTCGATCCACTCTTTGACTTTCAATATGATTGCTCTCACTTTGTTGCACAGTACAATATACGTTGACTTACCATTATAATTCAGAGCTCTCAGCCTTTCCTGTCGTTTTTTTATCGAAACCAAGTGCCATTTACTCGTCATTTATCGAACTCAGTGAGTCATCTTATTTTTTGGTTGCATCGCTATTGTTAGAGTTTTCAGCCGGTATGCACAAACCGGCTGCGTGTTTATTATGGTAAATTTTGTGACTATATTATTAATGCTCAGGTCCCTGAAGTCTGCTTTATTAATGCCGCATTCCATATTCCTTCTGACTTCTGCTCTCATTGTATCCTGTGTTAGAGCTTGCATTATGCTTCTTAACCAATCAAGATCCAATCAAGATATAATCCTTTTTGAACTACGGCGGTTTTTTGCCGGGATTGAAGTGTCTTGACCAATCACATGCGCTACAACCGCATTGGATCAGCTGATCGTTTCTTTTAGATTTTACCAGTATTTTTGGTTCGCGATACGTCACAGTTCATTATCGATTGATGTGCGCGCAACAGTACAATTATTTATTCCACTCGACTTTAGCTGAAAAAGATTAATCACGACGTCAATAATAGTAATGATGCTATATGTGATAACAATATAACTGCAATTATAGGCTAAAGTAAGCTCCATTTATAATATTATTAGTTCGTTTAAAAGTAATGTTTCACGTATTTTGTAGTATTGAAAACAAACTTAGTTAATAACTTCACTCTAAATCGAAAAATCCAGTTCATTTGCAGTACCTTGTATGGAATTTAGATAGAGAAGAAACGAGCCTGGATTATATGATATGTGAACAAAGTCTCTCGCGTACAATGAGCTCCTCTGATTGGTCAAGAATTAATGATTAATAAAATAAATATTTTTTTTGGGGGGGGGCTAGGTGAAAGAACTAAAAAAAAACAATCGGCTGAATCAATCCAGTTGTAGAGCATCTGATTGGTCAATAAACGTCCATTCAGTTGTAGCGCCTCTGATTTGTCAATCTACTTTTTATCCGGATAGACTAACAACTCAGTCTGAAACCACTAAATGTTGTGTTGTTTTTTTCTAAACTATTCAGAGTGACTATGATGTCGCACGACACTCGACTGTTGTCGTTCCCACGTGCTGCGAAATGTGCAATGCACACCGTCAACAAATATACAAAAGAAATATACAGTCAACAAATTAATATAGAAGCAGTTACTGAATTTGCTACTAGGGAGGCCGTATTGGGCCTATCAGGCCAGTCGCCTCATTTCGAATCACTAGATTGAAGTTTGAAATAATTACAATACCGCGCAAGCATGCTAATTATACATTTATGAGAAATAGCAATTAAAATAAATATATAACTAGGAAATTATATATGAATTGCAAATTTTATGAACACATAAAAAACAATGAGCATACAAAAATAATTAATAATAGTAATAATAATAATAATGATAATAATAATGGCATTAATTACTTCAGTTGCTGCTTCCAAAATATAACTTTAATTTTAATTCGTTTTTATATATTATACTATTTTGCACAAGTTTAACCTCTAGGGTCAATGAATTCCAGAGAACGAACATAAAACAACACACATTAGACATCCCTATTATTTTTCTAAGAAAACTCGCTAAAGTGGCGTCACAGATGTAAACAATCAAATGCAGGCTGCTGTGACTTTTATAAGCAGACAATTTTTATTGAATTTCTTGCGTATGAAGACAATGCTGCAAAGAAAATCAGTGAAAGACTGAACAATATTCAGGATGTTATGCATCTTAAAATGCTAGCGTAAAGCGATGAGTGACTCGCTTTAAGGTGGTAGCGGAATCATCACTGATAAGCCACCATTTCCGCAGACCTTCAATTGCCGTTAACACCATCACCGAAGAAGAGTAATTTTTGATGAACTCATTCGAGGGACAGACGAATTAAATTGAGATAAATTGTTGAGAATGTTGAAACTAGACACAATACATCTCAAAACGTGAACCAGGATATTCAAAAGTTTACGCTCGGTGGGTTCAAAGCCAGTTAACCGAAGAGCTATGGCGAATAAAATAAGAGCCACCCCCCTTCAAAATTTTTCGAAATTTTGAAATTAATGTAATTGATTAAAATCATCTTGTATTGTGATTTGGTTTATTCACATTCGCCAGAGGGCTTATTTTGAGATTGTACTTAGACTTAATTGAGCTGTTTATTTCAATTGTATAGGTTTAAGCGAGGTGGGTCTTTTCCCCACTCCATTTATTTCATCGAGCAGGGTAGATCGAAACCCCCCTCCCCCCCAAAAAAAAATTGAATTTTTTCAGATTTTGATTTTGAATTGAATAAATTTTGCAAATTTTCAAGACTTAAAGTTAAGTTGGGACTTAGGCATTTTTTGAATTTAATTCACTTTGAGTTTGGAATTGTCTCTGTCGGGTTGACTTCTTCTTTGGTAAATTTTATTTTTTGGAAATTGTTTTTTTTCAGTTAGGCCTAGGTTAGTTAAACTTTGGCTGACTTAGTTGTTCTGCGACTTATTAATTTAGATTGATAGGATTTTAATCCTCTAACTTTAGATCAATTGTAGTTGATTAAATCACTAGTCTGACTTAGTTATTTTTAGAAATAATTTGAGTTATTTCTTCATCATCATTCATTGATTGAATTGTTTATGATTAGTTTGAGCAGTCTCAAGACTTAGCTTATTTCAGCTTAAGTTATTTAGACTTGAGTTATTTGAGCTTGTGTTCTGCTGAGTATCTGTTTCAGCTTGCATAGTGAGTTTAGTCAACTGAGTTGTAGTGAGCTGAGTCTACTGAGTGTAGTGAGTTGGGTCGACTGAGTTGTAGTGAGTTGAGTCAACCGAGTGAAGTGAGTTGTCATCCGGGTTGAGTGAGTTTAGCTGAGTTAGTTATTGGAGTTAGTGAGTTCAGTTATTTCTGAGCTCTCAACCACGAGTACTGCCGGTACTGCTTCCACTATGCCGGATTCTGAGTTTATGAAGATAGTAGTTAAGGACAGCTCTGATAGATTACGAATGGAGACGTCGGTAGCTCAGAACTTCTTTGAGCATTCTGCAATTCTGGCTATGTCTAGGAGCACCTTGGTGGAACAAGTCACGAAACTGAGGAAGTTAAATGGACTGTCTGCATCAGTTAAAACCCTGATACATGGGTTTGATCCAGCCAAACTGGAATTGAATGTGTCAGGTGCTAACCTTTATTTGCAGTCTTCTTGGCCTCCTTCCGCCAGTGCTTCAGCCAGTGTGGTGGATCCTACGGCGATGATGGCTTCGTTGATGGCTATACTTCAAAGTCATATGGTTGCTCAGGCTGCCGCCGCAGAAGCCAGAGAGAAGAGGGAAGCTGCCCTACTGGAATAAGCCAAGAAGGAGGCGTAAAACAGAGAGAAGAGGGAAGCTGCCCTTCTGGAACAAGCCAAGCTCGAGAGGGCTGCTGCAGCTGAACAGGCTAGGAAGGATGCAGAAGCCAGAGAGAATAGGGAAGCTGCCCCTACTGGAACAAGCCAGACTGGACAGAGCTGAAGCTACAGAACAAGCTAAACGAGAGGCTGAACTGCGAAAGAAGGAATTGGATGTAGAGTTAGGACTCCACAAAGCCTCTTGATTCTCAGGCTGAACTAATCAATAAAGAATCCGAGGCCCGCGTACTCCGAGAGAATGAGGCTGCCGAAAAGATGCAGACTTGCCATCAAGAAAGCGTGTCAGTCATGGAAGCACAGAATAAATTTAGAAAGGAAAGCAAGGAGGAAGCGCGCCAGAATGAAAGGAAACGGTTGGAGGCAGAGGCTTGGCAGTCTACTAGCTTGGAAAACAGATTAGACCGTGCGCACAAGCTTCTCAAGTCCATGTTGTTTCCGATGCCGGAGGAAGTTATGGAATTTACGATGCACTTGGACAATGTGGACAAGCTGTTCGTACTTCATCGGATAGACGATGACTTGCGCATCCCGTTGCTTACTCCATTCCTCTCACAAGCTTGCAGGCGAACGATACTGAATCTACCTCCGAGTGATTTGGCAAGCTACACAGCATGGAAGGCTGCTATTCTGCGAGAACATCATCTTACTCCGACTGTCTACCGTCAGAACTTTCTGAACGCGACTAGGCAAAAGGACGAATCCTGGTGTCAGTTCGCCAACCGATTGTCATGCTTGCTAAAGCACTATGTGGACAGCAGAGATATCCACAACTCGTATGAGAGATTGATTCAACTACTATTGAGGGACAAGTTGAAAGAGATGTTTGCCTATAATCTTCGTTGTCACATCTCTGACCATGAAATGACTGAGTGGTTTGCTCCAGCAAGGATCGCTATCCTGGCAGATGCATACGAGGCAGAAAGAGGACGGACGTTTGGACCTTCCCAGTTCCAGAAAGGCCATGGAGGAAGTTTCGTCCAGTCGTCGTCGGGACAGAATTCTTCATTCCAGAAGTCAAAGCCCAACAACAGCGGGAACAACTCCCAAGACAAGTCTCAATTCCAGATTGGAAACTGGAGAAGCCGCATTCGATGCTTCACCTGTGCGACCCTAGGCCACTTGTCGCGGGACTGTGTGAAATCCACTTCCGGTGGACAAGCTAGGGGAGGCGCTCCGAATGTCAAGCCTAAAGCCGAGACTACATCTACTCCTAAGCCAGTGAGGTCGTGCTTTACGTGTGGTTCCACGAGCCACTTCAGGAACAAGTGCCCGAGGGCAGCGGGAAACTTCAAAGGATCGGCAAAGAGGGTGACTGTGGCCATCCCATCCGTTCAGCAGGAGTCTTGCCAAGGAGACCGCGTTTTTCCTGCAGTGGTTCAGGTCGACTTCGGAGCAGGCAAGGTCACATCGTGCCTCGTCGACAGCGGTGCAGACGTGTCCGTGATACGACCAGAGATGGCGCCAGCCTAGATAATGGTGGATTCAGATAACTCGGCAACCATACAGCTTGAAGCGGCATTTGGACAGCGAACCACAGCCAAGTTCATCAACGTGCCGGCTTGCCTCCGTGATCCGGGCAAGCCGACCATGCGGAAGTCCGAGGTGAAGATTACGTGCGCTGTCACTAAAGAACTGAAGGGCCAGTATGGTCTTGTTACGCCGGCAGACTACGAGTTACTTCGTCGACAATCGGAGGAGGTCGTTCCTGGAGTGCAGTCGCTCACTGATACAGGACTCTGGTCAGACGATCTTGTCGTACATGAGGACTGCCCGTCGACTTGGTTAGCGACATCCGTGAGAGACGTCAACGACATGTGCGAGACGAAGTCCGACTACGACAAGTCACTCGTCATTCTTCCGCTTGTCACCGGTCTCCATAGTGCGGACGCGAGGGAAGTCCAGAAGACCAATGCTACGGACCCTACTGTTGTAGCTGGTTGTGAATCCGTGAGAGAAACATCAAGACGTCCGAGTCACATCGTTCGTCGAGATGTATATACAAGACATCGGAAGACGTCCTTATACATGCGCAAAGTGCATCAACGCGTCTCGCTGAAACGTTCACGAGAACATAAGATTACGAACAGTGATACTCTAAGGATGCGGGACAGTGATAAGTCAGAACATCATAACTTGTCACGGGACATTGCAACTTGTCATGTGACTAGTTGCGAACTCGGGTTACAACCTCAGCCGAGGAGAGTGTACAATACGTCTGATGAATTGAAGACTGAGCGTGATGGACAGTTGGTTAAGAATAGAAGTGATAGAGTGACTGCAGCATCTAGAACTTCCTTTCTTCACATGATAGTATGTACAGCTATCCTTCTGATATTGTTCGCTTGTGCCGGATTTCTGACAGTGAAGAATGGTCTATGTAACAGTGTGACACCACATTCTCCAAAGAGTGATAAGCCAGTTATCAGTAAGATGGATGCATGGGACTATGTCTATGTTGGAGCATGCCTAGCTCAGCTAGATCATGATAGACGCGAGATGAGGATAGTATTTTCTTCGTCTGAGTTCACTGAGATGCTGGCAAGCGGCAATACATGTATTAAGTAAGCAAGGCATAAGTAAGTAGGTAGACTTAAGTAGGTAAGACTTAAGTATGTAAGCTCTAGGTAGGTAGAGTGATTGATGCAGTTAGTTTTTAATGTTAATGTGATTAACATTAACGCCGTCTCATACTTTATCTTACACTTGCTCAGTGTTCGATAAAGTAGGGGAGGTGTGAGGATTTCATATTTGCTATTTTATTGTATGTGAGAGACTTTGTATGTACTCTCTTATTAGACAAGTCGCAGACAAGTAGGCCAGTCAGAGTCCGTTTCGGTGCGTAGGTCGCAGCTCGAGATGTTGCCTGGGCATCGTAACGATATAGGATCTAATGACCTAGTGTGTGTCTATGTATATGTGAGTATGTGTTATGTCCTGCTCGTACCTCTGCTTGTGGTGCTTGATGACTGTGTGTGATTTCTTGCTTGACGGTCTGGCCAACTGT
>JAQFYQ010003864.1:0-10336 GCA_034694885.1 Buchholzia appendiculata | reverse complement strand
CGCTAAAGGATAATTGGCATAACTACACTGTTAGTATGTGTCATTAAATATAGTTAGCTTGCATAACTTTAATTAAACGGTGTTTTGGATACCCCCCTTGATATTTATTGGTTCATTTTTGACCTTGGTACCGGAAAGGTTAATAAATGATTCAAATCAATGTATATTTGTAGTTACTCCATCTTGACTAAACTGCAATCAATGCGAACCGAAAATGCAAGTATTGACAGAGTTTGAGGTATTTTTTTTAATTAGTTTTAACCGTACATCAAAATTATCTATTTCGGTTTAACGCAGTATGACTAATGTTTCCCAAGGTAACTAAGAGATGGAATTCACTCGTTCAAGCCGCAAAAGCTGGGGTCTCATTCGCCGTTTGAGAGCTGCTCAGCGCCCACCACGGATTTCTCACCCGCCGGTTAAAGTCAAAGATGTTGCAGACCACTTGATCAACGTAGCCAAGGCTCCCAGGTACACAATGTTTGAGCGAAAATTACAAAATCAATGGCGCAGCTAAAACATGTGAATTCAACAACACGGTAGTCACCAGACTTTACACGGCAGAAATTGAAGCTGCACTCAAAAGCATGAAGGTCGGTAAAGCCTTCGGGTATGAAAACATCCATCCGGAGTTCCTTGTCCACCTCGGCCCTAAAGCAAGCGCTTGGGTCTCTCGCTTCTCGAAAAATAAAAAATCCCTAGTAACAAATCTGTACTTGTAGTAAAATCCCAAAAATATGAAGGAATGCCATGGCCATAGTTATTGAGAATCCTGGGAAGGACCCAAAGGAATTTGCAAAATACAGCCCAATCTCACTTCTTAACGCGTGTTATAAGCTACTAGAGCGTCTTGCCCTCCACAACACTGAACCGACAGTTAAAACCATGTTAAGCCCTGACCAAGCCGGCTTGCAAAGCGGTCGTAGAACATGTGATCAAGTTGCAGCACTGACCACATACATTGAAAACGGATTTCAAATGAAAATTAAGACAGGAGTCGTCTTATCGAACTTAACAGCCGCTTATGACACTGTTTAGCACACTGGTCTTCCTGCCAAGCGCACACACGGCTTGCCCTGCTGATTTCCTCGCGTGGTCGACTGCTCTTAAGAAATCACAGGTTTAAGGTGCACTTGGGTGACGATGTCAATGCACGGAAGAGGCAGTTCAATAGATTGGCAAAGGGTGCCGTCCTGGCTTCTTATTGTAGCTTATACTTTTACCGTAACAAAAGTTAACTTGAAGTTTTTATCCACTGGAGGCTCAATATAACCTACTTGTGCTGACGTGCCGTTAAACACCAATCAATCAATCGAGAGCGAAAGTTCGTCTATGCTGTTAACATATGATGAGGTTCTCAATCAATGACTTTTGGAGAGCTGGAGCAGATCCCAAAACAGACATGTGAAATATACCAGAGTATTGCCATCCGTAGTATCAAACCAAGTATTCAAAAACAGTTTCCATAGTGCTCTGTTTTCACAATGCCATGGTGTCAAGAATGAGCTAAATGTGAACCTCAACATTCACCGGATTAAACATGAGCCATGTACGACTTACCTCGGAATGACTCTTGATCGTGCATTGTCCTCTAAATCTCAGCCGGAGAAATATGCTGGCAAACAGAAAGGCGAAATAACCTGGGTATGAAATTTGCTGGCTGAACCTGTGGTGAAAATGCTATGTAGCACCATATGCGCTCATCAGCACTAGCTCTCTATTACTCGGCTGGTGAATACTTCTCCCCAATCTGCGCACATTCGATCTACACAAACTCGTTGATGTCTTGTTGAACACCACTATGCGGTTGATATTGGGGACACTGCACCCAACCCAACCAACATGGCTTTCTGTTATTGCAAGCATCCAACCACCCCCTTTGCGACTCAAGAGAGCGATGGACAAACTGGATGATATGCCATTTGACTACACACCGATATGTGTAATCAAATGGCATATCAACCAACAATGCTGTCTCAACATGCCGCCTTACAAACCAGGCGGCCACTCTGGACAGACATGGAACCTATTCACCTCGCAGCCAGGTGCAAGAAGACTGGCAAGCGGCTAAGGTGGTTAATTGACATCTCGTCAATGACCCCTCCACTCGACAGCCAGGCTTCGACCTTCCGAGACGCAGGTGGTCAAAACTGAGCAAATTCCGCACAGGACAGGGACACTGCAGAGCCTGCCATAAGAAATGGGTCCTGGTTACAAGTTATCTCTGTGACTGTGGATACATTCATACTATGTCACGTACCGTCGATTCGTGCGGGTTAACTTGGCTCAACTGTGATCTGCAGGCAATACACGAGGCAGACACTGAAGCATTGGAGTTGCTAGCTCACTATACACTCGCACTTGAGCATACGATAACAACAACATAAATGTTTCCCATTATATTTTGATGCTTCTCTTCCTTAACTTGTGGTCAGAACTCAGGTTATTGATGGATATATGTCATTTTGTAGTTGTATTCTCTTGCTCTTGCTCTCGCTCTCTGTCTCTCTGTCTCTCTATCTCTCTGTTTCTCTGTCGCTCTCTCTCTGTTTCTCTATCTCTCTGTTTCTCTCTGTCTATGTCTCTGTCTCTCTCTCTGTCTTTCTCTCTCTCTCCCTCTCTCGCTATCTCTCTCTTTTTCTCTCTCTCTCTCTCTCTCTTTCTCGCTCTCTCTCTCTCTCTGGCCTACTCAAGAAATTTGCTATACTTCATTGTTATCATAATGTATAACGCTTAATAATTCACATCAAGAACTGAACTCAAGATCGGAAATGTCAAAAAAATAATTTAAGTAAGCCGATGTTGTAAATCTAACACAAAAAAACTGTCCGTAACATAACTGGGATTACTTTACGAGGTATTAAGCAATCTCAGCTTTTAGTAAATGAGCCAAGTTAATAGATGAATACCTTGATATAGTTGATAGCTGCAAATGTGTGCATTCCAGGGGACGCAGCAAAGCCCAAGTTAGACATTTCAGCTATATTGTTTGGGTTGTGCAGATGTATCTGTACAACAATTATGCACAGAACTTTGAATCGCTCTTAAGCGAAAATAATTTCAATAATTGCTTAATATGTTATAAATGCATGTGATGCATCAATTCAGCAGTTTAGAAACAGATAAAAACAGTTTGTTTGTTTAAAACCTGTTTGTTAGTAACATTTATTATTAGTATTTGTAAATTTTTGTTGTGTTATGAAATTCTTAAAATAAATAGTACTCATAAATTAATTATTACAGACACAGTAAACTGAAATTGGTTCCTTAACAACGCGTGCTCGTCGAATATCACATTATTATGTCATCTTTATTTATGTTTAATTTTAATTTTATGTTTTTTTCTTCAAAACAGTGTACGTAAGCAGGTGTACACATTTGAACAAGATTCAACCAGCACGCTAAAACGAAAGAGAACAAATACTCAGTGTTCTTTCAGTTTAAATTATCATATTTTGTAGCAACAAAGCGAAATGCAATCATCTCTGACTATATCGACTTCAATGTCGCCAAAGTACAATTATCCACAACCAGACTCCGATGCAAAACACCGGTGTCATTGGCGCTTTCGTGCATCAATCAAATACCTGGCCTGTTGATAAGACATTAGACCTGACTTAGTTTCACGGAAGAAACATTTCAAAAGATAAAATGATATGCTGGTTGATTTCTATCAAACAGCCTGCCCAGTAACTTATAACATATTCTCATGTTGTCAACTATTATCTAAGAATGTTTATTGCTATACGGGTTAAGAAGCGAATCAATATCACCTTTGCGCCATTATATTGTTCTCTGGTTGCCAGCTGATTATACTGTTCGACATTTAGTGTCAGCTGTAGGCCCTTGCTTTCACCTGAAACGCAACTCAAATAGTCAATACATAACTGATTTATTACAATCAGTATTGCGAGTCACATTAAAGAATGGTTACAGTTAGCATTAAAGTCAATGTATTGCGCTAATGTATTAGTAGTTGTATTTCTCTCAATTCACGCCAGTTTTATCATTCAAATAATCAACATTCTGTGTTCGCATCGATGTTACTGTAGAAGTTCCCGTAAGGAGACCGGGAAGTTCAACACTGCAGAGCCTTCTATGTTAGCCAGTCCCCATGGCGTATAACTGAGTGATTTTAAGGGGTCGCGGGAGGGTCTCCTGAAAAATATTGCTTTGTATTTTGTAACCCATTGAACGGATGTTTTCATTGTTTGACCACTGCCTACCACATATACATCATTCGTACAGTAAACTTTTTTACAATATCTTTAATTTAACGAAATTATTGTCTCCAAAAAGCATGATATATTCTCATTCCCGTCCCCTAGCTGTGTCACTGATCTGACTGAGAGAGGATATATTGAAGGTGCCACGTGTACACAGTACAGTCAAATAAGAAGGTCACGCGTCAAAAATATTAATACAGCATTATTTACGCTCAGGCTGTCGTTATCGTACCTGGTGAAGTAGTCAGCAGACTGTTGTCATTATTGAATGTATAACATATTCCATATTCGTTATTCTCCACAGTGATGTAATTGTCCTGGCATATTCTCCCATCCCACATGCAGCTGTAAATATTATCTAATTAGATCTCGCATAAAACTGCCGAATTTACTGCTACGTTTGCTGCGAGTTTTACTAGTTTACGATTATGCTAAAACGATACAATATGTGTGTTAATATGGAACATATTTGTTCAATGTAATATAGATTAAATATCTTGCAACAAAATTTCCGACATCACTGTAAACCAGATAAGCAGTGTACTAGAATTACATTAAGATTCACATCAAATTATTCACATTCATATCAGGGTTTTAATGCGCTTACAAATATTCCAAATAATCGCTTTGATTTAGTTTCAGAAAGTAATTAATTGCAGAGATCATTCTACTCAAAAATTTCGTCTTCCATTTATCGTCACATATACATGAGTCATGATAATAAATGTAGGCTGTGTAATTTAACTGTAAAAAATCGCAATGATCTAGTAACAAATCCGTTGTTTTAATATTGTCATGTCTTGTGAAAACGTCCTCGATTTTGCCGGTCCTTACTTTAATCTTCAGGCGGCAGTGTTGTTTTTTATGCAATTGTGTTTTTTAAAGGAAACTGCATATGATTGTTTAATGGGTCATCATCAGGGTTTGATCTGCCTGGTGGTCGTAAGTTTTGGCATTGCATATTTGATACAAAATTTCACTCTATGTCAGATTGTCAAGCTTGAATAAAAATTGTTGTGAAGTTGGTACTGACTGAAAAATGCTAGGAAGGTCAACTTCGTTAAATACAATAACCTCCTTTACTTTTACATCAATATTACTGTTACAATTGGTACATAAGCTATGATATTGAACATTTATAAAACCGCGATGCATTGTCATTGTTGTTCACTATAACTATTATTATGTTTGAACTTCTGCACGCCTGCAGCTGCATACGCTGTTATTTGTGCCCACGAACGAATGTAAGGATGAGTGTAATTATACCCATTACTTTGGTGAATCAACTAGTATAATTATATAAAGAAAGTCAGTACCTGATAATGAGTTGGTTTTGAATTCTCCCAATTTGTTTAAACCAATGTTCGATCGTAACATCTGAAATCAAAATAAATCGCATACTAACTCTAGGATAAAGCAAAATACATAGCAATATTTAGTATTATTTACGAAACTCGATGTATTGATCGCTGTGTAGTCGCACATAGCCGACGTCTATGTAACAAATTCTGTACATAAAATTGGCGTAAATAAGTGTGTGAATGGCCTTAGATCTACACGGTCCCCCGGTCTCCCAGGTCAACCGGTACCCGGTCTATTGATACCTGGATAATTGGTCCCTGATGTCAATTGGTCCCCGGTCAATTGATCCCACTTTACCAGTGATGCAGTGTTGACAACTTTATCCTGATTTTCATACTTCTTGAGAAAAGATTCCCCCCCCCCTCCGTGATCCCAATTGGTTTATCTTCGTATCGGTCTGAGTCGACCTGTGTTCGATTAAAGTGCAACTATCTCTTCTGCTGGCTTGCTGATCATACTAGGCTGAAGTTCACCTGTCATACCTTTACCAAGACATTGGCGATTAGATCAGTTGACTGGTTAATTAGTCAGTTGGCAATGGCATGCAGCCGTTGAGTGCTGAATGACACTGATAGCTATTTTTACAGGCCGCAGCCCTTCTTGCAGCTGTACATTAATGTTGCTTATATTACAATAATTTTGTTTACATTTCATTTGTGTATTGTGTTATGTAGGCCTATGTTGTTGCTGCCAATGTAGACACGTGGTTGTTTGATAAACTCTATTATACAAGTATTACACTTAGAGATCTTTCTTTTTCCTTTACGATCCTCACTCATGTGTATATTAGCCAAGTACGCATTATAATACATACACGCCAAGTGTCTTCCTAAAGCCCCAAGGCCCTTATTCTACTCGCATACACGACTATTAACTATTGCAGAGATTTAGCAAGCCTTAATTATTATTTTTAATAATTTAACCGTTTTATAACAGTTTTTTTTCTGATTTGGGTTCTGATTAGGATTTTGGTTTATATTAAGTAAGCAATCCATTTCAAAAACGAGAATTGATTCATGCAAAATGTAGGCTTATAAGTCTAAAAACAACATTGAATGTCTCCGGTCACCGTATATAATTGATCATCAAGATAACATAAGCCGATATAATTAAATTCGATGCAAAAAAATAGGTAGTAAATTAAATAGTAGAGTGTAGAACAGTAGGACAACACAAGTACCGGCGTGATGATAACAGGTTTTAGCCTAGGTGTCCCGCCATCACAATGGTAACATGCCTTTAGTAACTTTTCACCAACATTGAACAATGCACTATGTGCTGTACACAACATCATGGGGTATTGTCCAAATGCTTACATTTTTTTAATATGTAAATCATCCACATTACGCTAAAACCGAGTCATATTTCACTGCTTAAATTATTTATTTGATTGAAATATAATCTCCCATTCGTTTACATTTTATCATAAATACATTTCACCTAGCTAACCACACATTCATACTATAGAAAGTATGTATTCGTACACTCGGTGTACCTTTTATACACAAATCATAATACAGTATAGTGTGAATTTCCTCCAGTTTCAGTTTCAGGACGTAAATATGTCGATATTCTCAATAAACACTCTAGATTATTAGAGCGGCGTTCCACCTCGTTAATAGTTAATAGACTAATCACTTACTCGCTGTTTGGTTGTAAATAACTTGTAGGTAGTCGACTCTGTCCAATCGTGAGCCACCGTACGCCATAACTCTGTCGGTGTGGTTTGACTTTGATGGATCATCTATGAATGCATGAATGAATGCGAGTAGCATTTAACTGACAAGCGACTCCCAATGGTTTTTAATAGACTGGTATTTTTTCAAAATATTTATTTAGTTAAATAATCAAAATCTTCAGCTTAGAGTAGGGTCAGTAGGGTTAGGGTTAGGGTTTGAGGCTGGGTGGAGGCCATTGAGAAGGTTAGGGTTAGGGTTAGATCTTAGATAGTTTAAAGCAAAGAGTCGCTTGTCTACTAGACGCAAGTTGTTGACATGCATGATACGTATACGATCAGTGGGGCCCAAGAACGAGTAGAGCGGGTGCCTGAATGGACTAATGGAGATAAGGCCTAATGTAGACAGGAGACAAGGGTTCGATTGCCTGTTCAGACATCAAACTTTGGTCGTGATTTGGAGGGAGCTTGTAAAAAACGAATCTGCATATAATCATCTGTAGCAATACAGTAATTTGAGCCCTAGCAAATGGACTGTAGATAAGAAAATTTGATGCATTAGTAAAGCGTTATCTAATAAAATAACTTGATGATTTGAGTTGATATAAACGTCTAATTATATCAACAACTAATCTGTAAGTGTTCTGTATATAGTGCGCTAAGCGCTTCACACAAAAGCGCATTCCAAACATTGAAATGAGTCGTTAGGCTATCTCTCGCAGAGTCGGACGCGAGTCGGGTCGCCCCGTGGGTCGGGTCGCCCCTCTGGTTGGGTCGGGTGACTCGGGTCGCGTCGGGTTGGGTCGCGTTCGCGTTCATAGGACATTTGGCGAGTCATCTCGGGTCCAGATTTCAGTGGGGCTGGTATTGTCGGTTCCGGGAGTCCGTGGGTAGAATAGGGCCACATGATGCACGTCAATCGGTTTTTGAAGAACCCATGTGAAGAATATCTCTGACATATCAGCATCATCTGCGTGTCATTTCCCTGTACTTAAACATTCCTAGCAAAAGGGTCCTACAAGTGAGACGATTACAAGCGATGGCTCTAACTATGCAGCAACTCTGCGATTGCAACGTGATTAAACATAAATCCGTTCTCTCCTGCGGCATGGGGAATTGAGAATACTACCACTGCATAGTCCGGTAAAATGCATGCCGTAAGAGACAACCAAAGCCTTGTAGGCTGATCAGAGCTGCAGCATGACTCGTGCAGACTATCATCTACTCTTCGGTTCTGTCATGATGGTACGGTTAGTATGTGCTTGTTACCATTCTCGAATGAAATAGCAGAATAGCTTTCTCTGAGGAAGGGACATCACTCCATTTCCGGTACGGGTCGGCATCAGTAAGGGCGTGTGGTCGTAGAAAATTCAGCACGATGCATCATGAGCTCTCAGTTACATTGGCTAAAGTTAATGCCTCTGCTCAGCAGACATCTTACGAAAACGAACGAAAGACTGTAAATTGTGAATAAGAATAAGAAGATGAAGATGATGATCATGATCATGATGATACTAAATATGTAATTGACCGCATGTTATATTTTGTATGCTAGACCATGATAACAACTATACACTATGGTGTTCTTTTATTATGATCACGAAATTAAGTATCGACCTTGTTAAGCGACCTGCATACTTTCTACATATGAAATTCAAGCGCATATATCTATCTTTTCACCAATTTATCTATCCGCCTACTTGAAGCAATCGTCCCCGCTAGTCTTTTGCACTGATTTCAAGTGAGTAGCGAATTTATTACAATAATTTGTTGACAGATGGTAGTGGTTTACAGAACATTGCACAAAAATAAATATTACAGCGCATGAACATTTGATTTGATTTAATACTAAATTTTGCACAATTCTGTACATAAAAAAGTTCCAGTCGACGAGTTTGAAGAGTCAAATTTGATGAATGAAAGATACCCCGATGTACAATTAATATATTCCTAAAAAATAATAACAATAATTATGGGATCATTACAATTATTATAAGTCAGATTTGAAATTGCATGTGTGCAAAAATAATAATATAACAATAAATCAATATTGTTGTGCGTATGATACTTTATCACGGTATGCTAATCCGCTGAAGATGACAATAACTCTGATATTCTGTAGTTAAGTTCATTAGTGTAGTTCATTAGTGCTCTAAACAGCAAGCTCGACACAGGTCCATCACAGTCATCACTCACATGAAATTCCAATTCGGTCAATTAGAATTTGCTTATAGTAGCGGTCGAGGTATTAGACGTAATTTATGAGGTGCAGGAGTAGTTGTTTGAACGAGTTCCATTTCTTCGATGATGCTCGTGTGGCCCTCTGGGGGAAGAACCGTGAAGTTTTGCATGATTCCCGTTAGAAAGAGATAAAATTCCTGACGAGCCAGCGTTTCTCCTAAACATGATCGTTTTCCTGCAAATGCGAAGCCTTCATTGTACAGTATAATACGAGACTCAGCTGAGATTTAGTTATAAGTACTCTAGTAGAAATATGTTTTTAAAATATCTCTGTTCCAACTCGGAAACGCAGTCCAGTGTGGATTTGATTTCATTGAGGACAAATATCCGCGGTATCTTTTCAAGTGAATGCAAAATACAATGCAAAAAGTGAATGCAAAATGGCTTACTTTCAAAAATGCCTAGAAAATATTAAAAATTAATTGAAATATAATTGAAAAGCCATCTTGTGTACAGTACAAACTATTGTGCCAATTATATTTAAGATGTAAATTTATAACTGTTCAAGTCAAGGTTTGAGTCTAACGGACTGCACTTAATGATAAATCAACCCATGGTAGCACTTTGTATGCCTTGCATTGGTATGTGATTTCAACAATTGAATTCTACTGCCTGCTCATGACTTTGACTCTGTCAGTTTACCTACCACCTGCTCTAATTTAGTCTTTATTTCTTATTGTCTTTCTTTTTCATTCTATTATCTTTCTATCTTTCTATCTATCTATTTTTCTTTCTTTATTCGTCCTTCCTTGCTCCTGCTCTTTCTTTCTTTCTTTCTTTCCGCCTTTCTTTCGTTTTTTCTTTTACTTTTTCTTTTTTCTTTAATTCTTTC
>JAQFYQ010003863.1:0-10337 GCA_034694885.1 Buchholzia appendiculata | reverse complement strand
CTGTGTATATACTATTATACTATATATATCATACATAATATATTTATATATAGATATATGTATATATATATACATATACATATATATATAATTATAATTATATATTAATCATTGGAAGGGGAGGGCGATTCTGTCTATGCATAGCCCATAAAAATGTAAGGCGTTGGTATCACAAGGGGAAGTACAGTTGTTAAAATCAAATCAGTAATCAATAATGAGCTGCCAGGGCCATCATTTAAAGTCTATGACTGTGCTTAGGACAGACATCATGATGCAAAAGCGAATGACAGACTATAAATCGTTGATGATGATGATGGTGAGATGATGATGATGATGATGATGATAATGATGATATCTAAGCATGTTGTTTAGTGTTCAGACTGAAAGTCCAATGAGCTTCAACTTCTCTCCAAAGATACGGGTCTACTGTTCAGAGCAGATGACTTTCTTTTGTACCATGTGCCATGGGCCCAAATGTTTCCAATGAGTTGGATACGTTTTGTTTAAATCAAAGTCGCGGCGACAAATTGGTTACGTAAAACTTATCTAATAGACTGTGTCATATAAATTATATCAGCGGTTTTTTTGTTAATGTAATGAAAAATCATTCGATTAACCCTAAAATACAGATCTGGAAATTGTTTATTTGCATGAACGTGTATTATTAACCGCAACTTTGGTATTCCAAAAGTAACCCAACATTTTTAAAAGTAGCTCAAAAAGTCGCCAAATTAAAAATTCTGAAAAAGCTAAAATACGTGAAATATGCTTTTTGGAAGGAGAACATTATAAAATTTAGTTTTCTGTTGAGAGGATCGGACGAGCGGGAGGAGGGAGGGGTGGTAACCAGAGATTTTTTAGCAGAAGTAGGCCAAAAGCCGTAACAAAAGTCAAAAAGTTGTCCATAAACCGCAAACTTTTTGCTTGAAAAGTAGCCCAATAACCCAACCCGCAACAGTCGCCAAAAAGTCTCAAAAAGTACGGTACTCAAAAAGTAGCCCAATTGAGCGGGAATACCGCGGAAATGGCAACACTGCATTTGTTCATTAATGATTCTTGATTTGTTGATTTGTCCATCTGCAGGGCTTCATGGAGAGAGTGGACACTAACAAAGACAGCTTAATCAGCAGAAACGAATTCTTGGAACACTTTCTACGGTTCCACTAACAACAGAACAATAACGAATGAAAAATACAACATTAACTGAATCTGATTGGAATATTTTTCTTACTACTCTTTGTACGAGGTATCTAAGGCTCAAAAGTCCAGATACAAAATACAGAAAGAGAAACTGGCAGACAGGAAGAGATGAGCAGAGAAGTCGATCAGTTGAAAATAAAAGTACCACTCTCATTTAAACTAAGTGAGATTTTGAAATACGATTAACACATGTTTATAAAACATATCTCGTTTTCCGAATATTTAAATACAATCAATCAAATTAGTTCCATGAGGCATACTTCCAAACAAACAGGGAGATCTATCTGGAATGCGGATGAAGACAATTGATCTTGGTAAATGTTGCTGATCAAGTTTTGTTAGCAGTTGATACCGGTCGTTGTTAGAGATAACGGATGCTCGCGTTGATGGAGGATAGCGATGCCGTCGGTTTCACTTGTTGACATTTAATATTTGTAACTGCATTTGCCCTCGAGCTACAGTTCCGATGGATTTGAACATGAAGACGTAGTATGAATCATTAACGGAACGAATTAGAAATATCAGTGACCTAACCTAGTGCATTGAACAGCACACACCGATGATCATCAATGACGTTGTTGTTTTAAGCCCATTTCACTATGCATCATTATTTAAGTCCAAAAATTATCTGACTGCTTGAATTTCTGTTAGTTAAGTCTGTGCTTTACTCATTAATTCTATATTCTATATCTTTTTCTTATAGCGTCAAAACTTTAAACAGTTGTATGAACTCGAATGTCTCAGATGGTGTACTTTCTAAATGTCTTAGTTAGCTTGATTAAGTATTTGCATTTCCTTATTGTTCTTAATGAATTAAATGGTTCATTATTATTGCCAATTGCCAAGAAAGCAATTAAGCACAATAAAAGCTTGAAACAAGTACAAAAATACTATTATTATATTATATATCCCACAAAACCGTAGCTGCGGGAGATAGCAAGCTTACAACACACAGTACGTTGAGGTAAACAGACTGGTTTTAAGTACATTTTTGAAAGTATTTAGTTGCTCAGTTTTCCTGACTTCTGCTGGTAAAGTGTTCCATACTGATACTGATGCGCGTGAGAATGCTGTAGACGCCAGGAAGTTGTTCGTGATCCCTCGATCCGTCGGCAAGGTTTTGGCCCTCACAGGAATATGTGGTCATCACATAGTCAAGAGAAATTGAGTACAGGACATGATCTATGTGACTGTGGGGACATCAAGGTGGGACATGATCTATGTGACTGTGGGGACATCAAGGTGGGGACATGATCTATGTGACTGTGGGGACATTAAGGTGGGACATGATCTATGTGACTGTGGGGACATCAAGGTGGGGACATGTGACTGTGGGGACATCAAGGTGGGACATGATCTATGTGACTGTGGGGACATCAAGGTGGGGACATGATCTATGCGACTGTGGGGACATCAAGGTGGGGACATGATCTATGCGACTGTGGGGACATCAAGGTGGGACATGATCTATGTGACTGTGGGGACATCAAGGTGGGACATGATCTATGTGACTGTGGGGACATCAAGACGATGTCAAACAACGCACATTCATGTTTTTTTTTAAATTACCATACATTTCCATGCAGAACAGTTCCTTTGAGCTAAGTTTGAGATATTAAAATATACTTATCTATCTAACCAACACTACTGGAAATATAGCTCTAGTGCTAAACACCTAAAAACGAAGGGGCTGCGGGTACATCAATAACGCTTATTTGTTTCCCAAAATAAATTTGACCACTGACTATCTTTGCTGTATGTCTTCATTCGATTAGTATAATATATATTAGACTGAACAAATGAACAGTATTTTTCCCACTGTGAGTCAAGGCATTGGATGAACACTAATTTATTATTAACTATTGTAATAGGACATCAACTTGAAGGCATGTATTGAATGTGTTTATCACTTAAAATGCGTGATTGTTACTGGTATGCATGTATAAGACGTAAACAAAGTCAACAACTCAACGTTGCTAGTCTAATACCACGACTAACACAATCCTACCTGTGTGGAGGCATCTGAAAGCTTTTTTCCGAGATTACGATGAATAATTGATATCGTTTATCGCTACCATTATTGTCTCTTTCAATTATTTCCAGAGTGTGTTTATTTACGTAGTGCGTTAAATCCTTGAATCACCAAAACAAGTTGTCTTATTCCTGTGCAGAATATAAGAAGAAGAATTTATAATGTCTATACAACACTCCTCGAAGTGTTTAGAGGAATGTAGCCGTAGTTCTGCCATAGCGTTCAGTCAACTTCGCAGGAAACTTTGAACTCCAGGAGAGGAATTATTTCGACACTAAGGATTGCATTTAGAGTCAGATGATTAAATATTGTTAAAGTTTCAGACAATAGAGCTGAGGTCAAGATTGAAGCTTACTCTCTTTTGATCGTCCTTATGACCGCTTCTGCTAAAACATGGCATACAATGATCATTGGAGAATTTTCGCTTCCAACTTTCCGGGCTTTAGGACAAAAATTCTCTCCGATTTAAGCCTGTTGGTTCTAATACAATGTAGGATCGTATACGGGCATTAGCAATATCGGCATATTTTGCGTCGAGTAAACAATAACGTGATGTAAGCAGGTATTCAAAAGAGCGAAGATTATGACCAGATTTAGCGCGTTTACATTATCAGGAAGAGGCACATAAATACCATTTTATCCGTATAGACTAAGGAAACGCAGACATTGGTAGCTGCTTATAGCTTACATGATTTAGAGTGAATAATTACCATTGGCATTGTTGCATGGTGATCTTAAAAATGATTTGAATAATATTTTACTGGAACTCGGGAACATCAGAATTATGCGATGCCATTTTCCAAGTAAAAACTTGCCAGGAATTCGATAAACGTGCTATTCAACTGCAATTTGCCTCTCGGTTTATATTTGTAACTACTACATTTATTTGTGTTTGTTACACTGTATTTATGTGTTTAGCATTGTAACTTATTTTCTTTATGTTTTCTGTTTATTTGTACTACCATTGTTTTAAGGTGAAATAAAGTTCATATATTTGAATTTCAAAATGACTATTAGATATTCTAAAATCTTCATCCCACGCCTCTGACTCAACCAGCCTTGAAATTTGTCCGTGTAAGAAATTTCTATGTTATGTTTTGTTGCGTTATGTTATGTTATGTTATTCTATCTGTGTGATCTATTCCAAAAGTGTAGCTTCTTAATCTCTACGGTGACCCCCAAAGTTCTTGATATTCTTTAGATGTTAACGACAAAAGCTTATAACTGAACAAGAAATCATACTCGGATAAAGAGAATTGCAAATCTTAAGCGTCACTCATTTGTGTAAAAGTTACAAATTAAACATTGCAATAACTCAAGGAATTAAGTGAGCTTAGAATCAAAGTGATCTAAGGAGTGAAATGAACTTATAGATCAAGTGATCTAAGAAGTGAAATGGACTTATGAGTCAAGTGATCTAAGAAGTAAATGGAATTACTAGTCAAGTGATGTAAGAAATGAAATGAACCTAGAAATGATCCAACAAGTGAAATAGACTTTGCGTCAAGTGATCTAAGAAGTGAAGAGTTGTGAGAAGTGAAATAGACTTCTGAGTGATTTGATCCAAGAAGTGAAGAGAAGTGAGATATACTTTCGATTGTTGTGATGCAAGAAGTGAAATGGACATAATAAGAGTGAAGTGAATGAGTTGGAATTGAAACGATGAGGAAAACTTCTCTATGAACACCGCATTGCTCTTCTGCATTGCAGGGGCTTGTAGTCAGAACAGGAGCACAATTATGTGGCATGTGTTCCAGTACCAATCATCTGTGACCCTTCTCCATTGCTTGTGTCTCGTTCACCTGCAGACGACTTTATATACATACGACTTTTAATACATTTTGGTGTATACAGTTTTGTATATTTTCTAGAATTGTCTACATATTCGTATATGTTATGTTGGGCTGCTACGATGTCGCTCAATGTATTGAGGCCATATAAGATTTTAATTGCTGCTGTCAATGACCTTTAAGTCAGTTCTGACCTAGGAAAAGGTTCCATTCCTTATTTTTAAATTATAAGCTTTTACAATTCTCGCAGAGATTAAAATCGCAGTAAAATTAATCGAATATAAAATGTCGTAGCTTTACATTTGTTTCACCAAGTTGAATTGACAGTAATTGTCGCCAAAGCATTGTAGTAATCGTTGGGATAAATGATATTTAATTGAGTGAGTTTAAAGCGATAGGTCTGGAATAAATATAACTCATTCGAGAGCAGATTTTCTATGCGCTGTTGGTTTTGAATTGCAATCACCAACGTTTGAAGCATCCCTGCTGATCTTGACTTCTCGGCGGTATGGCTTAGATGTTCATTGTCAGCGATGTCCAGCTGCTTGATTCCCTGCTAAGACGCGAGACTATATGACGGTCTTTCTTTGATGTGGTGAATAGAGCCATGAAGTTGAGCAGTATACTGTTTAAATTGTTGCTAGGCGAACGGTAAAGTATACCACATAGCGTATTTCAAAGCTGACTGAGAATATTTCAAATATAGACAGTCTGATTATGTTAAAAAACTAATGCCTCGGTCATTGAAAAATTCTTCTCTATGATAAAGTTTTACTGAATTCATCAAAAGTGACAGGAAAATAGACAATACGTAGGAACGCGAAGAGAAAAATAAATAAATCCATTTCATCTCAGTAGCAAAGTAAAATCAGTAAGAGGTTCAAAGTACTTGCTCTTCTAAGCTGCACCCAAAGTTATACCGCGTTTCCAATAAATTGTCGTCAGATTTATAATCAGAAGCTATTGGGATAACAAAAAGACTATTAGTAAAGAATCTGTGTTAAGATTATTGTTATTTTGTAGCATAACTCTATCATACACTTGGACAGAAGTCCTTAAAGCCTACTGTTTATTGATCTGATCATACACCTAGCTATTGAAAGTCAATCAGTTCAAAGCAGAGCCATCAGCTTCTCGAAGAGCAGGTAATGCACTATCTAATAAACTTGTTCATTGTAATAAAATCTGTCGCTATATACATCGTTTAAATAGTTTCATAATCATTACATTCTTTCAATTCAACAACTCTCGAAGATGCTTATGATTTTGAGTATTACCCATAACCTTATGATATTTAAACATTTGTGTGAAATAATGTGGCGTAAGTAGGCTACTGTGAAGACATATGCACAAAACTACTAATACGTAATACTTTCATGTATTACAAATGGCTGTTATATGTTAAAAATGGCGATAAATACTAAAATAAGTTTTACTAAAACAATGAAGAAATAACAAATTTCTAGAGTAAAAATGGCTCGGTAATGGTACCTAGTCAGGTCAGTAATAATCGGAACTTGATGCCTCTCGGAAACTTTCCAAGTTTCTATGCTGCAATGAATTCCACTGAGAGAGATTGTTTCCAGGATTATATTAAATCTCATCCATTAAAGTTTCAGAGAGCAGAGATATGACAATAGGCTTTCAGAAATTTTGACTATGTTTTGAACATGTACTTAGATTAGTGGTAAACTATGTCAACATCCTCGGCAACATTAATTTCATTCTTTGATTTGCGGTTAGAGTTATAGTTAATGACACATCACTGAGCACTTTATTTTGAATTTATTGTTAGAGTCGGAGCGTAAGAACAAATGTTGCGAAACTTTGACGACGAAATCGAATGACGACCAGTGAACCACCCATTTGGAAGATGAGCTTTCTCACAACTCTACGCGTTACGTTCTCGCTACGACGTCTGCTGCTCATCCTACTCATCACCGTTCAACGGCTAAACGGTCATCTTCTATTCTTCTACTACAACATGCTTTATGATTATAGGCTGAGACAACTATTGAATATTGTCCATAGATGAGCTCGTGAACTTGTGCGGCTGTTGAAATTTCTGAAAGTATCAATTGAGTAGAATCTACTGATGATGATGCAAGCGTGCTGTGAAATAGGAGAAATCTGAATGAAGGGTACTTGAGGGAGATGACAGAATAGGTCCGATCTAACTCGCCGGAGTTCACAGTATGAACATTCTACCACTATCCTCGGCATCAATATCATTATAAATATTTCATAAACTAATAATTATATGTTAAAAGACATTGCCATTCTCTTTCCTCTTATCACGTACTCACTGATTAAGAAAGTGATTACTTGAACAGTGTTAATTACCGGCTGACCGTCAGATATAAGTCAATAGATTTACACACAAACTGTTATGTCATCCACACAACAGTTTTCAGCTCGAAGGAAGCTCTTAATTTCTGAAATATTTCACCTCGATCCTCAATCTCTGATTCATTTCATCAGATCATGCGCCGACGTTATGCTTATAATGTCAGTCCAGTAGGTGAGTTATTAATCCTTGAAATGGCCTCAAACTATCTCTAATTCCTTATGATCCAGGTGATAAATATTTCCAGTCGATGACTGGGTTCCAGTACAACGATCTGGGTCTGGACGTGTCTTCCCTCACGTCCGTAACGTTCGGTCTACAGACTTGTGGGGACGCAAGGATACTTCTCTCCGTGGACAGATACTACTATCCCATCGAAAACGTCGTCGAGATTTCGTTCGGGCAAGACGACGACACTTGCAACCTGTGGATTAAGTAAAGTCTCTAATTTGTGTAGTAAATGTGTCATGTATTTAAATGTACACCATATACACTGTAGAACTTTTACTAGGAAGAACTTAAACGTAAGATAAGCCTAGGGCATGCATGCTTTTACTCGCACATTCCTCCAAACGCGAAGTTTCCTGGTCCACCACTTATGACATCGTAATGAATTGTTCGCCGTCGTCTTTGTTGTCTTCTTCGTCAACGTCGTCGTCGTGGTCGTCGTGATCGTGATCGTCATCATCATCGTCATCATCGTCATCATCATCGTCATCATCATCGTCATCGTCATCATCATCATCATCATCATCGTCATCGTCATCATCATCGTCATCATCGTCATCATCATGGATGTTGATGTTGATGATAATGGTTACGACCATCAACGAGTAGAGAGTTTTCAAATTATAAATATTGTCGACTGTTATAAGTGTTGGCCTTGTACTCGGCATTTACGTGTATCTTGTTCGTGCCTGTAATAGTTGGGGAGTTGACGGTTATTCATACAGTTGGATGACAAACCCGAGTCCACTGATTGACTGCTATGAGATGAGATGGTTCTGGGTGTCATGGAACAGCACGGGTAACGTGAGGGTTGGGACTGGGGATGATTCGGATGTCAATTTTCTCCTCAGTCACAATTTCTCATCTCTCACTATCAACAGACTCGCGGTTGTCTCTCCAGACAGACTCAAGCAGGCGCTCTGGCAGTTCCCTGACAAGTATTTCATAGGTTGGTAGTATTGTATACAATTCCATTGTTTCTTACGTATAATTTATTTCAGAAATACTTCGTAGAGTTTTCAGTAATAAATTTAATTCTTTCGTTCACTATTTTAGCATCGGCGTTGTGAGGCATTTCGTTTTGTAGAAATAATACGCCTTGGATTATTCTTCACTACTATGACTGTCCGTGTCGAAAACTTCCATGCAGCATGTTCGTCGTGAGGAGGAAACTGATGAGAAAGGAATGAATTGATCGAGCTTACTTTCATTCATTGATCCAACTCATTTCAAGACAAGATGTGTCAAGCTGTGTCAAGCTGTGTCGCGCTTTTTCGATCGTTCCTTTGCAGTTGCAACTGCATCAACTTGGAACAATTTACCAACTGATGTGACCTCTATGATATCTATGCTACAGTTTAAACGTGCTTTAAAAACCTATCTTTTTAAGAAGCGTTATGATATTTAATTGATTTTTTGTTTCTTGACATTGTGTAAAGTGCCCTTGAAGTTTTTGGAGTGTATGTAACGTAAATAAGTTCGTGCTATAATAACAATAATAATGATGTAATTAGTGGCAGACAAATTCTGATAATTACCCTGGTTACCTATGGTTAAATCGGTCAATTTGTAACTTACGAATACAAGCGGGATCGGGACTTAAAGAAGTTTACGGACAAATACTGGTTTAAATATTTTGTTGTGTTTGACAGGACAAATGCCGAACAACTCCCTTGCAATTACGCACGATCCGGATAACTGTATGTAGTTTACTTACATTATTAAATAATGTAATATTATGCGCCTTAGCTTCATTTAAGCTCATTATTGCCTTACTTACAACCTTAATAATATAAATCGTAATAGCAATTATGGCCCGGAGAAGAATCTGCACCAGAGGACATGGTGTTAGATGAACATGTTACCAATGAAACCATGTATTTCAAAATGGGTTTAGCAAAATATTGAATTGGCTTGAATTTTGATATAATCGTTGGCATCAAGGTGATCTGCTTGACAGGGTATAACGACGACTTGTTCAATACTGAATTTGTAAATGAGCAGATGAAACATAATTAGTTTCTTAGTAACCTGATGTCAAAGTTAAACGCTAGGTCATCGGTACAAAAAATAACGACTGAGGGATCTGCATTATAGGTGTTTTAAATTTTTTGAGTAGCATTCATTTGGGGCAGAAACTGCAGTGATAATCGTCTTGGCATTGACTGGCTAGATTTGTTTAATGAAACCGTTTGGAAGCATGAAAACTAGAGCAAGTTATGAATGAAGAAGTTTGAAGTCAATGACATGCTGTGAGGCACAGAACTAATGATGGCGATGTTGATTGGTAGTTGAGATTATAGAGAATCTCAATCAAAGGTGTGCCGCCGCTCTTTGATCGGTATCAGACTGGAAATTCAAGAAAGATCCAAGACGGATTCAACATTCAAGCAGGTTCTAAGAAGGCTAGAATTGTTCTCGTGAAACTGATTAAAATTCCCCCACACTGATGCGTATAAAGTCTCTTGACCAATCAGACGCGCTCAACATGTGTTGACCGGTTTTAACCATTGATTAAGAATTGAAGTACGTGGTCGAAATTGTCAAAGTTTACAAATTCATCTCTGCGTTAAGATCGTCAACTCGGCTTGTCACACATTTCAGCAACTTCCGTGATCTTCTACATTTTCCCCAACTTCCGTGATCTGGCGACGCCACTGGATGCGTTCCACAACACTGGGGTCGGTGGAGATGGGATAGGTTATATAACCCCGGCCCAATCGTAAGAACTGTGTCTTCA
>JAQFYQ010003862.1:0-10337 GCA_034694885.1 Buchholzia appendiculata | reverse complement strand
GGTGTAGGAACCTACGATGTAAAGATTAAAGGAAAAGCCACAGGGGTGCGAGTGGATTGACGTCACATGAATTCGTTCGAATCGTAGGTTATAGACGCGTCGAGTTATTGATTTTCAGTTTCTATGAAAAGAACGACAAAAATAACAGATTTTCCGAAAGTCATTATCTATGGTACTCTTTCATGAAACGTTTCGAAGAACGGCCGTACTTAATAAGAGATGGTTTCGGGTTCAGTCCCTCCCCGAAATTGTTTTCTTAAAATGTTTTGTGAAACAAATTTTAAGAGGTCGTCACCTTTTTTGAAAGCTCAACGCACCGTCCCTAATTGAAAACGTTGTAATAGGTCATCCAAAATTAAATAATTGGAAGTCAAAGACCCCCCCCCCTCCCCTCTACCCCCGGAATGAAATCCTTTCTACGGCCTTGTGTCGAAGGTTGGCCGCGTCTGACGTAATTTGTAATTTGTATCCAATCGTATCTATCACATTGTATTAATGGAGGTAGAATGTTCGAAATATGTCAACATTTAATTAATGGACAGCAGCAGCAGTCCCTCGGTACAGCAGACTCCAATTATGCTAATTCAATTCGTGTGCTAACTAGTTTATGCAAACAGTTGAATCATTCTGTTGATGGGACAGAATTATAACCGTCTGGTTCAGAAGGCTTATTTATGGGTTCAGTCTCACTTTGGTATACAAAGCCGTTTCAACCTCCCCCCCCCTCCCGTCTCCTCCCCAGGTGCGATTTTATCATCTTTAAGTAGCGTCCATCTCTTCATAAATAGCAAGTTCACTTTGTTCTACAACTCCAGATTAGTCGCAGACGAGCCATAATTTTATCGGAGGGGGAGGGTAAGTAGAAAGTGAACATTTTTCCTTCTTTGGGGGAGGGCCATGGCGACGAAGGTGATTGCATCAATTTGTAACAAATTCATTGGGGGTTGAACCCATTAACCCTTAAATACTGCTTTGAATAGCCCTGATTATCCGTGAGTGTTTAGCCACATTTGTCGCTTAATTATTCCAACGCTCTGACTAACGTTATCACTCTAATCTGGGCCTTGGTTCTCTTTGTGGGTCTGCGCTAATGCATTTCGTGAAGTCAGACTATAGGTATTTGGTGTAGAACCGGGGGGGGAGGTTAGGGACTCCGGGAGGGAGGAGGGAGATTAGGGAAATTGGAGGGAGGTTAGTGAGAGAGTCTCAGAGAGAAGGGAGGTTATGGACTCAGGGTGGGAGGTTAGGGAGAGGGGAGGGAGGTTAGGGAGAGGGGAGGGAGGTTAGGGAGAGGCAGTGCTCGAATTACTTAAAAATCAGTAGGGGGGCCCAACATTTTCTGACGAGCAGGGGGGGTAGCGACGGTCAAAACTAAAGAAGTAGGGAGCCGAAAGCACGTTTTAACAATAAGTAGGGGCCTCAGGAGGAAGTAGGGGGGCTCGGCCCCCCCGCCCCCCCCCCGTAATTCGAGCAGTGGGAGAGGGGAGGGAGCGAGGTTAGGAAGAGAGAAGGAAAAGGAGAGAAATGTTTCTGATTAGAGGTTTTGCTCCAATCAGATTTTTGAAGTGTTGCAATAATAAATATCTCCCCGATATTTTCACTAGTCCCCCTCAACCCGAACAGAAAAACCAGACCTCCACCCATGCCTGATGAAATTCGGACCCCTAAAACGCATTTCGAGTCACTGGGGTTCGTTGTTTTAATCCCTACCCCACCCCAGTTCATATTTTTCCTTTAAAAAACGTCATTAAATATTGTTGGTTAAATTTCACAAAAACTGCCTTGCATGCAGCCAACAATTTGTGTACAATTTGAGCACTATTGAACGTTTATTACCTGATCAGTATGAACGGTAAAAGTCGATAGGAGCAGTTTGTCACAACAAATAAAACTGGAAAATAAAATTATATTACCACCAGAACAGTAGAACACCGAATAATTTTATGAGAAATTGGCTTCATGCATCTAGGAGAGTTCTTTCACGGCGATGCGCGCACTTAGCATTTAATTTTCATTCGCCAGGTGGCAGCACTTTACAGTATAGTTAAATTACTTTATCGGGCGTTCCGTCAATTATGCCAGTTTTTGGATTTGCCAAACACTACCACATTCATTCAACTCCCCTCTCCAATCTCCCGCAACGCTCTTCTATGGCCTGATCCCGATTTTGCCTTTAATAGCACTTGTTGCTACTCATGTAGGATTTGTTCAACTGTCTTTCGAAGTTTTGATTATTTTTGATTTTTAGCTATCATGGTCGTCAACTGATGCGCGCAGTGCCCTCCAATTATTTTCTGGCTACTGCCACTTGTGTTGCGATTTTAGGAAATTGACTACAGATTTTTAAAAGACTAATCTATCCAAGGCAATATTTTATTTAGTTATATGTTTGGTGTATTATGTTTGCATACTATATGGGGCTGGTGTTGTTTTCAATTGTGTTTCAGTTTTCTTTGTGTTATCATCATAATCACCCATCATCATCATCAGTCCAACACGTGGTTATTTAAATGGCTAAATTCAGTGCTCATGCAGAATTTGTTTCGTATTTGACGTATTGTTCTTTTTTGTATTTGCATGATTTTTTAAGCCTGTAGTCATATTTGGAAAGATGAAATCATTAATTAATATATGCCTATATATAGTATATAATATGTATATAATATATACACTATATATTAAATGATAATTGGTTCCTGAAAAATAACTATAGTCTCAATTGATGATCTCAGAGAATTTTTTAATGTTTGCTCTCTCCTCAAAAAGATTATTAATAAATTACAATTTCCTCTTTTCCGATCAGAACGCTCAATATACGCCAGTGCCTGTGCTTGAAACTTGAAAACGCTCCGTTCGTCTGCAATTTCTAGTGTCGGTTTTGAGGTTTGCAATTTAAATATTAACTACGATATCATTTATACTCGGATTAAGTGCTGTAAAGTCGACATTTATGCATAATCTCAAAATTTATAAATGAATCTATGATCAGAAAATCTTCTATGAACAGTTAAAGACCACTAAATTTCATCTCAATATAATATCATTTCTTACATATTCATTCAGTAGAATTTGTGCCATCAAAGCTCAATTATAGTTGGGCAGCGTGTAACACAACGTCGTCAGCTGGCTCCTAGGTCAACACTGTTGATTGACCAATTTAAACCAGTTTGGGCAGGCCGTATTTAGGGAGGGGGGGTTACAGTTTCGACCCCCCCCCCGAAATTTTTGTTCTTAACATTTGTGAGGTTATGTGAAGAACTCTTAGAAAGAGGTCGTTAACAAATTGTTGTAAGTAACCCCCCCAAGATAACAAATTGAAAAAGTCGTCAACAAATTTTGACTTCCAAAAACTTCCCAGAAATGAAATTCTGGCTACGGCCCTGAGTTTAAGTAATTGCAAAAATAAGCAAAATATTTCTTAATGTTTAACACCAAATCCTTTTTTCTAGAGAATAAGTAGACATTTCCGTCAAAAGTTATTCTTCTTATGCAGAAATTGTTGTTGAGTAGTTTAGGCAATCAACAATAATGTACGTTTGTCGGGGTTGACCAGCAAAAGAATTTGTCTAAGGTCATATTTTTTCATAAAAAAAATTCATGCTGGTGCTCAGGATCGAAGCCATGAAGTTGGTCGTGGTTGACCAGCAAAAGAAATTGTCGACCGGTGCCCCCAGCACGGGGGATGATGAGTCACGAAACCAGGACGACGACGTCGATAGAAACGTGCATCAATTCATGAGATATTCTTTTGGGAATGCTTAAATCGCCCCCTCCGCCTTAATCGCCCTCTGACGACACTAATAAACTCGTCGCTAATAAACTCCCTACATTAATTAGTTGTCCAGCGCCAAGGACAATTATTATGGCTTGAGAATTAGTGGCATAGGCCTATGAATATTGACTTTAGGTGACAGTCGCAGAAATATATGGACGAACAAGATGAGCGTTTTATGCAATAAACCAAACTTCTTGAACTTGTGTGAGAAACGACTGATGAATAGTTCGTATAGAACCAGTGTAGCACAGTGACTGTGTGAGTGTGACGTGTGATGTGATTGTGATTGTGTGACTGTGTGACTGTGATTGTGTGACTGTGTGATTGTGATTGTGTGATTGTGACGTGTGACTGTGTGATTGTGATTGTGTGATTGTGACGTGTGATGTGATTGTGTGATTGTGACGTGTGGTGTGATTGTGTGACTGTGTGATTGTGACACTACGGCAAAGTGCAGTTTAGGCAATCGAAAGACGAGTTGTCGAAAGTTGTTTTGACAGAAGACCGCTGATGAAGAAATCTCGGAGTTAACCATCAAGTAACCAGATGCATTAACTTAACGAAAATTCGTACTTTGGAAATGTGGAAAGATGAAAAGATGATAAAGGAGGAAGTTGATTGCCGAGGAGGACCTATCGACAGGTGAGCAATCGTTTTTATTTAGAAATGCATCAGATTGGGGTCTATCTATCAGTGACGTTGCGAACGAGGACTATAATATTATACGAGATAAATTTGGAACAATTTTCGAGAAAAAAGCAACAAACTTCAAAAGTCGTTGAGCGAAATAAGAAACCTGCTTTTCTACTTTGCAGGACAAACCTCCAAGCGTTGTCAAAGCTCATGACAAAAAGTTAAGTGTGGGTATGTTTCTGAGTATGTAGTTTTTTGTTGTATGGAGAATCTCCCGTTCATACTCCCAAGTTGCAAAAACTCTTTTGAACGTGAGCTCTAGTCTACTTTCTCCTCCTTGCCAATACCTTATGTGCCACACATTCTAGTTATATTTGAAAAACGTGCAGCGCGTATGTATTTATAGAATCAGCTTACATTAAACAACTCAAGTGATTGGCCGTGTTGAGTCCTTGAACACACCGTGTGGGGGAGAGATTACCGACCAATCTGCAGACCTTTCGAGAAGACAATAAATTAATATGCGTGCCGACTGGAGCCATCATTGCTCGCCGCCAGGGGAAGGAACGAAGGCCGTGGCGTGGAGGCCGGGCGGCTTAGCTCGGCGCGGACAAACTCTCACGCGCGCTGCCCCCATCTGTCACAGCTTTCCCGGGCCTTGCCCAGCCGCACCGTCCGTCAGCCACGCGCCAAGCCTTCACCTAGTGTCGAGCGTGAAGGGAGGGGCAGCGACCGGGCTCAGCCCTTGCAGGGCCGCCGCCTCCACCGCCGCGGGAAACTCTGGGGGTGGAGGTCGGCTGCTGATGCTTGAGAAAAGCAGCCAACAGTCTATCCATGAAGTTTTTACAGCGCGGTGAGGTTTTCCTGGCAGCGGCGTCAGCGAGCTTGTGAGGAACAGCTGTTTGGTTTTCGATGCAGAATGCCCAAAGAACGCGTTCGACTCGTCGCTAAGGTAAATCGCTTTGAGATACTTCTTACATCTTATCTTATTATCGTACTAGTTATTAGCTTTATCTTTCAGTTAGTAGCTTATTCTTCGCTTGATCTTTTCGCTTTATTTCGTTGTTATTTCAAGGCTATTTCGTCATTAGGTTTTCGCTGTCCTAATATAGGAAAGGCGCAAGTTTTATTAGCGTGCCTAGTAGTACCAGATACGGTAAAGGTGCGCGTAGTGGTGTACAGGTGAAGTGACAGTCCCTGCCAAAAAACCTTTCTCCTGTGGTATGCGAAGTAGACCACGCTAAGACATCAGTGCAAACATTTTGAAGCAAAACATTGCCGAATTATTAATCTGAGACGCTTAACAAAATTGTAACTTGTCAGAGGCACGTTTATTGTTGAAAAATGTTCGAGTGAAATATTTCTCAGAATTCAGGGCGATAAGACGAACAGTTTCCATAACGTAGTGGATGGAATTCGTAGTGTTTCACTCCACGAATTATTAGTGGAGTGAATCTATTATAATAAAATGTATGCTTGACAGCATCAAAGCAGAAGTATCAAAACCTATCGTCATGGCTATTATATAATGACTGATCTTGCCTTGGTTCAATCAACTCGCCACACCCGTTTTTAGCCTCAACACAGGTTGCATGTTTCTTGAAATGAAATTCGTGTTGATGACACCATTTTTTACGGTTATTATTACTAGTATTATTACTACGACTATAAGTTATAATTTTGTTCAATAAAACAAATGGATTCACAAAGACTGTTTCTGATTTGATCTATACGTACAAAATTAAAAGCATATGTAAAGATTGTTCTCTTTTTCTATAGGGTTGCCGTCAAATGGAAAATGAAAGTAGTTGTCACATACAGTATATGCTATGGAAACTTTTTAATGGAGTAGTTTGCTACATTATGGATGACATGCACTCGAGTGACGTCGGTTTCTTGTCGTGTCTCGTAAAGGGAACAGCCTTGCTGACCTGGCTCGAATAACGTCTACAAACATTTACGAATTATAGAACATTTAACTACTAATTAGTAATTGACTCAGTGAATTGCAGTGATAGATGGTGTTTAAAGCAACAGCATAAGTTTGACTTCTGAAGAAGTTAACTGCTCAGAATCAAAGAGCCTCAATTTTCTTGCAAATGATACAAAAATTGTGTATGCGCTATACACCAGTGTATAGTTCCACACAGCTCCCTCCATGGCTTTTGTTGTCGTTGTGCAGATGTACGGCCAGGTGTTCAGCACATTTCTTTGTTACCGCTGCTTTGTGCTGAACATTGAACCCATGAGCTCGATGACCTACTGAAGCCTGAACTGTACTGCAAGGGCTCAGTCAGTCAGGGTACTTACAGCTGAGAAGTCTATTGTGAGGAGTACGGGGTGTAGGGGAGTTGCAAGTTAGTAGTGGGAAAGGGGGTGCGATGTTCCTTGGTTGTGGATGATGCACCGAGGCAGCGCGATCAAGTCAAGTCTCCTTTCATTGTTTGGCTTTACTGAATCAGAGGACAAAGCATTTGTTCCGTTGCTGGGATCTATTGACAGTCAGCTGCGTCACATCCTGCATGCCCTGCGTCTAGACGCCCCTCCCACTTCCCCACCCTAGCTTTTGCAAACATTGGAGCCTTGCCTTCAGCTGCAGCCTGTAGATGCACTGCTGAACTCAAAATGTTGTAAGCCGAGTTGCGCTTGAAAAATCAACAATGTTTTTTTTGCTTTCAAAATTCAATTGTGTCGAAGGGAAAACTAGCAAAAATCAACGGAAAGTTAGCGTGCAACAGATGTATTGAAATGTATGCTGTAATGTCACTTCAAAATGTTATGCAAGGTACCAATTATCAAGTCGTGTGAAACGAACTTGAAAAATGATAGTGGGAAAAATGATAGGGGTTTATAGTAGATTCCAAAGTTTTGTCACCCCTACGAATTTTTTTGGAGGGGGTGCGACGGCAATTGATCGCGGGAGGGGCGACGGCATTGATCGCTGAGCCTTTTACCTTTGCAATAATGATTCAAGTTAATAAAGATAATGATGGTAATTCAGGTTCAAATTGGTATTTGGTAACTAGTACTAAAGGCTTCAGTTGATAATTTAGTCAGGAAAGGACGCGAAAACTGACATTCGTATGAGAAGATTGTTTATAGTCAGATTGCCTCGAGAGAACGAAAGTCAACACCACTTTAAAGGCGTTACATCACTTTTACAGAACGCTTCAATGTGCTGTATCAGAAAATGTCTACATGTTGAAGTACTTCATGCAGGGAAATCTTGCATTGTTTATGACGACGTAATATCCAGTGTAATAAATAGTTCTGGAGATATGTAGAAATAGTTGACGCTTAAAGTGCAGCCGTTGACTCACATATGGGAACCCTTGCAGTGTTTATATCCACAACCGCTTAACAGTAAAACACTAATAATGCAGCACTCACCCGACTACCGTAGATTATTTATACAACTCATCGGACGGGTGCTGCATGCATTGGTCCCACTCTGGTGCTTGGAATTACTGAAACGCAAGCTGAAGTATATGAGTGAATACTGGTAGCGATAAGCAAATCCATGCATCTAATAAATCAGTCCAGAAACGCATCTTCATAGCATAGTGCTACTTTACCAGTGCAGGTACTTACATTCGTATATAAAATTAAAACTTGTAAATTGTCACAACCTATAACCTTACATAGAGGAAGATTTGAAGGATAGAGGTAAAAGAGTTGTGAGAGGTGAGAGAGAAACTGGGCAAATGCACGTCTTTGAACACTGTTGCTTACGGCGCCGTAAACTTCTTGTTTTCTTCATATCATCTCGCAGTTTATGTACACGCGTACATAAAGGCATGCTTTAGTAGGGTTGTAGAACAATTCAGCCCGGATAACTAGCCCCCGGACAACACTCCTCGAACAGATCGTTCCAACTGTAACCCCAACCTTGCTCCAAACATAAAGCATAACCATATACTGCTTTAGTCCTAATCCTAACCTAAACTTTAATCCTAATGCTAGTTTTATCCACGGCGAGTTGTTCGGGGCAAATTGTCCGGAGGCGATTTGTCCGCAAACCATTTAGAAGATGCTGATTCATAGCATAAGAACAAAGAAGATGAAGGACAGATATGTATGAGTAATAGCCATATGGCGCAATCGGTAGCGTGTTCCACCCGTAACCCAAGTGTTGCAGGTTAAAATCTGCTCCTGGTTTGTTGTCTGGTAACGAATTTGGCAAGTTGTTCACGTCCCATTGCCTCTGTCACTAAGCAGTATAATTTGGTATCAGCTTCACGGCTGGGACTGGAATCCGGTGTGATTCTAGGGTTTCCTTAAAGGGCTGAGCTTGAAGTGAAGCTTAATTGCTTGAGAAACTTACTCACCCTCTACCCGTTACACTTCTGTGGGTAATGGAAACACAACATAAAACAAACATCAGATATGCATATATGCATGCGAAAAGAAATATCACTCCTAGACCGTTCCATTAAAATTGATGTTATAGAATTATTGCACTCAGTGCATCCTTGTAACACGTATACAAATACATTCCTGTATAGTTTTATTGAAAAACTACAATGGAAATTCGATGAGATTTTTTGTTGCTTCTGTGGTAGTGAAACTTCACACAGCTTTGCAGCAGCAGCAGCACACCGCTAGCGTGCAACGTGAGTATAGGCGAAGAAGTTTCTCATTGAAAGTATCTTTACGTGCGCTTCCAGTCAATAAATTACCGCGTCCTTCCATCACGTCCGCCGCCAACTCTTCCACTCACTGGAAAAATGTACGCACATTTTTTCCTATGATCGATACTTCCTCTGTGCCAGCTGTTTCCTCGTTTACTCGTTACTCGGTCCCGGGGCGGAAGAGAATTAAGTAGTGGAGGATGAAGAGGTTTATCTACGCGTTGAACGCCCGGGTCCAAAAGAACGCGAAATAACACTACCGCCGCCGACGTCGAGTTCGTTTACAACAGCGAATTTACAAATAAGCAACCGTACGTTTATTGAGGTTTTGTTGTGGACGGAAACAAGCAACAAGAAATGCCGATAAGGATATTGATAGCCTTCTCCGGCTAGACTATTTTATAGGTGTTTATTACCGATTTGTTTGTGTTTTTGCTTGCTCAAGATGACATTGAACCAAATAGTCCTATAGTGAATAGATGGCAGCCCACACACGCAATGTCAATTATCTACCGCACGGTGTTATTAAGAACTTAGTTATCGTTGTAGAATTGATTAGCTTATAATTTGAAGTCAGTTTGGAAAATATCCACAATAGTTTAAAAGTTAACCGAAATGTGTATCATGTTGGAATATTTGTTGAATATTTGTTAATTTAGCACAGTAATTATGATTTTTTTTATTTTCATTTTATTTTTCGATATACTTTCATAATTTGCTAGTTGTTGCTGGCCTGATCCAGCATTCGTCAGAGCAGCATCACACAATTTTTTTGCTCTGTTTAATGTGCATCATATTATAAACCATTGTAATTGTTGTTTGCAGGAACACATAAGTCAGATTTCTTCTCCCTACCCCGTCGACAACGCTCGCGCTGAACAAATGGACGTAAGTGAAATCTTTCTAATCTGTGACAGTTACTGATATGACAGTTACTGATATAGCGGTTACTACTAAGTGGTTTGGTGCAGTGTTTTTTTACTTTTGTGCTGAAGTTATGAGGGCATCATGAGTGCTTCCGGGCCTGGTTACCCTGAAGCTGAGTACTGGATCGTCTCTTTTCTGCTTTGCGTAACTGTGCCTTAATGCTTGTCAGTTTCGAAGATTAAATAAATAAATAAATAATATTACAATTACTGATATAATAGTTTTAATAAGTGAGCTTATGAAAGTAAAATGAATGGATTAATCATTTGATTTGATACAGAAAAGTTTGAAGAAGCGACGTAGTTCTGTCACTTTTCTTTTGTTTGTATTTCAAAGAAGTTTAGCAATTAGTTCACTTACGTTTGATAACA
>JAQFYQ010003861.1:0-10337 GCA_034694885.1 Buchholzia appendiculata | reverse complement strand
GTACGAGTATCAATTATCGCGGTTTACCGCGGTTTACCGCGGTAAACCGCGGTAATGGGGAGAGAAATTGACAAATTTCCCATTTACCGCGGTAATGGGGAGCCGGGCCGCGGTACTACCGCGGTATAATGGGGAGCCAACTTGCACCCTCCCCGCGGGGTGGGGTGGTAATATGTTAATGGGTTAAAAAAAGTCTATACGCGGGGCGGTAATGGGGAACCATTTCCAACCCGATGTCAGATCTCTACGCTGTGTGCTTATAAGTACGAGTACTTCCAGCACTTCAACACGAGTTTCTTGAATGGTTCGAGACTAAAATGACCCACGAATTATGTAGTGTACGTGCGATGGAATAAACCATATAATTACAGTTAACGAAGTTTTAACAATTCATATATTTTAACATAGCACAATATTTTACAACTTGCAATTTAATTTGTAACTGCATGCCCAATAATAGTAGTGGTAATTTAATTATAACGTATAAATTATATAAAATTCTTGTCAAGCATAATTCTTTCCAGACATTTCTCTCTCTTATCGGATGGTGCTTATAAGCATCAGTTAATATGCACGTAGCACATATTAAGGGGTCGATCAAGATCCCTGAGCTATGAGTTGAATGCAAGGCAAATATAAGCTTATTTGCCCGAACCGGGACCCGAGGAGCAAAATATCGCATTTTGTATTGCTGCAATATTACCCCGATTTTCAGTCAACTTGCCAACATCGAGGCAAAATTGGTACAATATAAATCCAGATATTTTGCTACTAGGGAAAGACGATCCAATGGGATAATGGATGGGAATACTGGAAACGAAAGATAGGCATAATCTCGAAGTTACGATACGAAGTCCACAATGCGAGCAACTTTTGGACTGTGACTCAAAGAATACTTTTATTATAATGAAAAGGTTGCTCTTTGGCATTGCATACTACTGGCAGTGTTTATGTTGAACAGCCACTGCCAGCCAGGTACTTGCTGGCTTGGAAAATTATTACTGCAGTGAATTAGCAGCAGCTACGGTTGCTGGTAGCAGCTACGACAGCTTCATCAGCAGCTGTGCTCAGCTGCTACAGCGGCTTTCCATCCACAGCAGCAGCTACGACAGCTACATCAGCTGTCCGTGATCTTTTCATACGCAACAGCAGCTATCCGTTTACAGCAACAGCTACTGCAGCAGCTCAGCTGTCCGTCTATAGCAGCTGTCCGTGTGTAACAGCTGTCCGTGTACAGCAGCTGTCACTGCTGAAGCAGGAACAGCAGCAGTTTCCAAGACCAGCTGCGGCTGCTGCTCGTATTATTAGGTACAAACTGTCTGTAACGAGGGTGAGGGGGGGATTAGGGGATTTAAGGATCTTTGATCTTGGATTGTATGAAGTGAGTGGATCAAATAAAGTGATATTTCTGGTACTGGCATGTTGCGTTAGGGCAGAGATTTGGAGTCTGTTCGAAGAATACATGATCGAGGCGTGGGGAGGTGAGACTCAAGCCGGTGTCACCGGCTAGCTGGACTCGTCCTGAAACGTCTAGCCGTATTCATACATCATTAATTTGATGGAGTACTTGATCAGATTAAAATTTGCTACAATGTTAACAAATAGTTATACTAACGTTGTAAAGTAAGTAACTGGAGCATTTGGACGTAGGCAGTGTTGCATCCTAGCTGTGTCAATATTAATATAATGGTTTAACTTTAATACATTAAAGGCACACACAATGTATTTATTTGGTCATTCTGGTACATGTAGCTTCTTGATCTTAAGGGACAATTTTTTCCAAAATTTGTCTAGATGTTTGTATTTTTTGCAGATGTTGATGCGACAACATCCCCAGGTAGTGTCAATAACACAATGATGTCGATATGACTTCGAATTGTTAATGCACACTTCATTAGCAATAATATATGCAGTATATTGGGTTCTCCTACACTTTAGTACACTAATGGGAAAAAAATCAACAGGAAGGGGTACGTGTTCAAGAAAAATCATGAAAAAAAGTATATTGTACTGTGATATAACCGTATATTGATATAACCGTATGTGATATAACCGTATGTGATATAACCGTATTTTGTACTGTGATGGGATTTGCTTTTGTTGCCAAATACCATTGCAAAAGTGTAGCCGCAGTATTTTAATCGTGTTTCTTGATGTTATACAAGTAATGTGTATCGTGATGTTGTACAGTGAATCATATTATGATCATAATTTATTATAATACGATCATTGTACATTTGATGAGTAGCTTGATGTTGTACACTGTTTCAGATTTTGAAGCTAGGCAATGATTAGCTTCAGAGAGTACTCAGACTTGTCTTCTTCTCGTGGCATTATTTTGTGACAATATTGGATGAAATACGAGATGGAGACGTCTAACGATAAATCCGCTCCCAAGTCGGAGCATATTGAGATTAGCATATTAGACGGAAAAAATCCGGATGGAGACAATGCTAGCAAAGCGGTTGTGCGCCGGAAAGGTATTCCGATTCTGTTCGAGCGCGCTGCGCCGGGCTGGTGGAATCCCAGGTTCGAGTCGGACATTCTCGAGGCTCAGCATACCCGGAGCTCTCTGCCCCAGTCGCAGCAGCGATTTCGTTTCGCGCTCGCCTACGTCGTATTGGCGTGCGCCGTGTGGTGCATCTTTTTTGGAGCACAGCAGAAGAGTAACTGGATTGCGTACGTCGCCGCGACGGCCGTTCTGTTGGTGCTGATGCTCATCGTGATTGGTCTCTCGTTCACACAGGTCTTCAAGCGCTGCATGCTGCCGACAGCGATCGGCGTCTCGCTGCTCCTCTGTCTCTTCAATCTTCTCAACTACGTATACAGTGCCGATCCGGATTTGTCGGTCGTTGGAACGTTCATTGTGTCGATTGAAATCCTTATGATGATGTACACGCTGATACCGCTGCCGCTCTACGTCTGCATCGGAATAGGAGTCGTCTATTCGGCAGCGTTCGAGGTCTTGTACGCAACTCGCATGAATCCGGCGGACAAGGCTTTCATAATCTGTCGAGTCCTACTGCATCTCTGCATTCATATCATCGGCACTCATGTCTATATCATGTCACAGGTTTGTACCTCTTGTGAATATTTGTTTGTGAAGTTTAATGCAGATAGGAAATGAATGTTTTTCTGGTTGGACAATGGCAGTTTAGATGCAGAGGTATTCTGTATTATGTGGGATTGTAGGGCATGTCAATGAAACTTTGTTACTGAATTGTGGATGGAACTCGTGTATAAATTAAACTGAACTTGTTATAAATTCTGTTTAGTAATTTGTGAATTAGGCGACTCGATGCAAAGTGGAGTAAATGACCACAAGTAACTCAATGAGAAGTTTTCAAAATGTAGTTACACAGTACTCGCCAGGGCGGCGTCGTGGTACTACCGGCCCCAGTTTGCTTCTGATTGGTGGCTATAAATAGATCATTGATTTGGATTGGGTTATATTTATAACTGGGTCGTTAATGGCCCAATGATCATTAACTAGGCCAAACTGTCCCGTTGGAACACGTAGTCATCTGGCGAATACTGATTTTTTTTTTTATAAAAACAGCCCATTACGGTTAAAGTGTAGACATCACGAGGTCGGGAATCTTTCAAGGTTCTAGGCAAAACAACAGTGGTATCTCTCTGCAGGGAAAAAGTTGGGGATCTGTGTGGAATAGATTTGGCAAGTGATCGCACATATTTCTGAAAGTAAGCATACATACATAGTATAATTATACAATCAAACAACCCGACTTCATCACCATCATCATCGTCATTGTCGTCGTAATCATCATCATCATCATCTTCATCACCATCATCATCGTCATTGTCGTCGTAATCATCATCATCATCATCAGCTGCATCATCATCATCATCATCATCATCATCATCAACAAGAACAACAACAACTTCGTCGTCGTTATTTGTCGCTCAGACTGGCAATGTCTATAATTGCCACTACAGTTAACTAACATGGATTTAACGTTACCTAATGTCATTACATCGCAAATCTCTGCAACTCAATTTGCTTTGTATTTGTGAGTCGCAAGCTGAAATTCCTCAAAATGTACTCCGTCTTTACGCTAAACGACTTTTAAAACGACTTTCCGAACCGCTTATTGGACTAAAATATCTGATCGATCTCGACCTTCGTGGTCTAAACATTCATATCTAAAGGCATTTTTCATTTCTGTAGTGGTGTAGTTCTTAGCCTTGATGCCTCAATTGCCTTGCCTTGACCAATTTTCCAAATGCCTTACCTTGGCCTTGAAAAAATGCCTTGGCCTTGAAAATGCCTTGACTATATCATTCTTGTAGTCATTGGCCTTGATTCCTTGCCTCAAGGCTGCCTTGAGGCAGTTTACTGCCTTGCCTTGACCAATTTTCTAAATGTCTTGCCTTGGCCTTGGAAAAATGCTTTGGCCTTGCCTTGGCCTTGAGAAAATTGCCTTGACTGCATCACTGCATTTCTGTAATATTTTAAGCTAAGTACATGTGTAATATTCTATCTCATTCCTTGTCGAAGGTCTATCCCACTGATAATTGATCTGACTATCAATGACTATACATTAATACCGAGATGCTCAGTGGTCAGAGTAAACTGAAAATGGACGTTCGATTGACTCGTTTAATCTAAAATTCTGAAGTTAGAATTATTGGATTAAAACATCACTAACTTTTCAATCTCATTCTTTAGCTCCAATTTTAAATTCGCCAGGTTGACACAAAACCTGGTGAACATTCAATGAATAACATTGGTTGCACTAAATCGTGGTGAGCATTCACTGGATGCCAGTGTGCAAGCAGTTGCACAGTTGCACACACACATTCTGTGTAAAACGATACAATCAAAACATCCCAAGGTCGGTGCAGATCACCAGCAGCTGCAATAAACCCGCTTCAGCTGCTGAAGCAGCTGCTATCACTGCAGCAGCAGCTGCTGCTACTCGCAGCTGCTACTAGCCAGCTGCTCACTACATAGGCTACTACACGGCTCAACCTTTCTCTCTGTTTATATTTCGAGGAACGTGTTGCTATTGCTATGAGCCGGTGAGTAGGCAATGAGGTCGGCCTGGCTCTGAGGATAATTCCGTTCTGCTTTCATTCCTACTGGCATGATTATGCTTCGGGCATAAAATCACAATATATTTAGCAATAGGGGTCGGCAATTCAGTCAACGCTTTACTCAGTTCAGTTGGTAAGTGGAACGTTGAAAGGTAGCAAGTGTAGTAGCGGTACATAGAGCGAGATAGAGTGCAGCATAGGCCTACCCTACCTTGGTTAGGCTCTCTGCACAGTGTACACCTCCTCTGTGATTTATTGCGATATCGATGTTTATGGATTACCAATAGGTAGTGTGTGATGTAGTACTGCTGGAAATGCGTTCATTGTAGGTTTGCTAGAGATCTAAGGCAATATTTAGAGTGTCCTAATTATTGCAGGAATGTCGTGGAGGTTTAGTTCGTGATTATTTGATTGAAATAATTGGATATGATATAATTATTATTGAATATTGTAATTATGACTATATACTATAACAGTCTTTATCGTCTTCATCGTCGCCATTTATTGTTCACACTGGCATTGTCCACACTTTGCACTATAGAATAGTATACGCCGACAGAATAATTAAAGTATAGGTTGGACGCCACCAGAATGTTTCCCACCGTAATAAGGAAAGAATTTGCATGCTCGTCGTGATTAATTGCGGCAGAGTACATTTGATATTTTGGATATTTATTGAAGGAAAGTTTCACAGCCGGAAGCCCTTCCTGATCTCGCTGCTCGCCTTTTCCAGCACAAAATGTAGATACACGGTTGGACAATTGTGAAGCCCGCCATCACTGACAGTCTAGCACTGACTTCTGAATCCAATACCGATGTGTACTAATTATACAATTTTGAATTGAATTATTTCATCTATCGACTTACTCTAAAATGTTTGCTGTTAAGTAAGTGTAAGATTATTATAATATTTACAAACACACTTGGACCTACTCTAAAATAGGGATCGTTGCGGCACATAGTAGTAGTAATTTTATTTCTCAACACTTTACACAACAACACAATATTTGATAAGATAAACAGAACTGTAATAAGTAATATGTAAAATATATGTTAAGCACATATGTTAAATAGAAAACGTGAATTGAAAACGTGCAATTTCTATTGTAATTTTTTAGCATTTGAAAGTTCAAACTGCTGCATTTCTTCAATTGTATATATTTTATATATTGATTCAAGTATTTGAAATTAAGTCTAATTGTCTGCATAATATTGTTCTCTAATCACAGAACGGATATTTCGTCCAATGAGCAGCAGCTGTGACAGCCAAAGCTCCGCCTACAAACGCAGCGGTAGCCAGAACCAATCAGATTGCTGCCCGAGTCCTGAAAGGGGAGGAGCAATCCCGAGGAACTCGTCAGAGACCGCCCTCGAGGGCGGGACAAGCCCTAAGATCTCAGGGTCAAGTAGGGCCCTGACGAGCACTTGGGGGCGGTCTCAATCAGCCTTCGACCTTGACCCAGGCAAGGACAAAACTCGCTTCTCCGCGACGTCCATGATGGATTGTGCGGGGGCAGGGGGCGGAGACAACAGCAAGGTCAGGGTTGTGCATAAATTGAATTAGAATATACATTTCAGGTTAATATTGCATTCAGTAGGCCTATTCGTCGTTTATTATTATTTGGTGAAATTTCACTTTAGATAGGATTACCAAGTCATTCCAAAACTCTTAGCTCAAGCAAGTGTTTTGATTATCTGGCACATTGCTTGCAAGCAGCTCTTTGTGTATGAGAATAGATTGTGAGACTTTGCCACTAGGTTTACTTATTTGCCGGTAATTTAAGCATTACCAATTTGTGTCAACGGATAATTATTATAATTGCATTAGTATTGACTTACTTTGATGCCTATTCAGTCACTAAAAGACTAAAAGTACAAAAATATCTTTGAATGAATTAAGAAAATCGATGATTATACATATATACCACCTGTTGCATATTTTGATGAGAATATGAAAATTAACTTAATTGATCAAATTAGGCTGTTAGAGAAAACTAATATTTGTGAAATATGTAATCCGTAGTAAGATATGACGGCAATATTCTCATTTGCTGAATCAAATTCAACACAAATTAAGCATGAATAACCTAAATAATAAAATTACAACATAATTCCAGAAATTATTGGATCCAGATACAGTTGAATGATTGAAGATGCTTTGCATTATGTTAAGCATCTTATTGGCTGTTAGGTATCTGATCACTCCTTCTATTGGCTGTTAGGTATCTGATCACTCCATCTATTGACTGTTAGGTATCTGATCACTCTATCTATTGGCCCTTAGGTATCTGATCACTCCAGCGTGTACTGGGATCTGTCTAACGCGTCTGATGACGATGCGTCACGTGGTCCTGGTGCTGGCGGCAAGTTCAAGATCTCTCTCCAGACCATCCGTCAGAAGGAAGAGATGACTTCGACCAACGCTGGGTCGACGGGAGGCACCAGCAGTCCAACCGTTTCGATCCAGGCCAGGGTCGTACGACGTATGTCCACTGAAACCCTCTCGCATGGAGGCGGGGGACCCGTCGTCAAGACGGAATATTCTGAGTACTCGCTTCCACCGTCAGAGTTTTCCATCCCCGGAGGATCACCGCAGCTGACCTCCCCACCGGTGCGGGGAGGCGACGACGGAGCCCTCGTGTTTTCCACCCAGAACACCCCGCTGTCTTCCGTGTCTTCTTCCAACCACACGTTCACGTTCACCGTCAACCAGGCGACGAAGCCGAACCTCACCATGGTGCTATCACACGCCATTCCAGCGATGAAAGAGAACATTCATGCTCTGGAAACGACGTCTTCCATCGGGGAGAAGTGCGGAGCCCTGAAGGGAATCCTCGGGATGATCCAGCAGGCTTGGGCCATGCCTACCATAGGTCGTGACCTTGCTTACGGTCTCTGTGATGTCCTAAGGACAGACGGAGGTCTGGAGATCCTCATTGGCAACTGCGGGGACGAGGACACGAACCGCGAGGTGGCGCTCAGCTCGGCACAGATCCTTGCCCAGGCCATGACCGTCACAAACAGAGACTACGTCGCGAAGAAAGGTCTGGAAGTGATCGTCAACTTGGCGTCTCGTGCGCGCGATGATCCGCAGATGTCCCAAGCGACGACCGGGATCCTCGAAAGTCTCTTCAAGCACTCGCAGGTCACATGCTCGAAGCTGATCAAGTTCGGTGGGCTGGATCACGTGCTCTACTCTTGCCGTACGTCCAACACGGATATTCTCCGACACTGTGCCGTGGCGCTAGCCAACCTCGCAATCTACGGAGGCGAGGAGAACCAGCAGAGGATGATCGAACACAAGGCTCACGAGTGGCTCTTCCCACTGGCGTTCTCCAACGACGACAGTATCCGGTACTACGCGTTCCTCGCCATCGCCTCCCTCAGCGCCAACAAGGAGCTCGAGGCAGCCGTGGTCAAGTCTGGGACACTCGGGCTGGTCGAACCCTTCATACGGTCACATGACCCGATCGCTTTCGGCAAGAGTGACTACGCTCACATGCACGGGCAGTCCAAGGACTGGCTGAGTCATCTTGTACCTCTACTCAGCAGTAAGAGAGAGGAGGCACTCAGCCTGGCTGCCTTCCACTTCGCCATGGAGGCTGGCATTCTACAGGAACGTGGCAAACTGGAGGTAGATATACAGTAGATTTGATAACTATTTCAATTTTCTATGATTGTTATTATTGCATTTGCTGTTCTAACAGGATCTTTGGAATGATGTTCAGCTTGAAAAATGTTCAAACCTGATTTAAGCCGTTGTACTTTTTTGCATGCCAGGATCATTTATAATACATTGGTATTTTCATTTATTTTTTGCTATTTTTTAAGTTATTTTAAAAGCAATCTTTTTTGTTACTGAATTAATATCATTAGTAATCTTAAGATGGTGATTAATACTTTTAAAGGCATATTTAAGTATTTTCCTTTTAAATTTTAACAATTATGTCCACACTATTAAATTAAATTGACTAAAGACCATATTTACAATTTACAAAATATTTAGATCTTTAACACTCCTTAATGCACAAGACTTAATGTATGAAACCGGTCCCGATTGGAAACTTTTGTAAAGTTAATATTATGGAAGTCTTGCACTTCATTTCCTAAATTTACTGATGTGCAAGTGCTGCTCTGCATGGTCTGTGCGAAATTCTAAATATTTTTTGTGGAATCATACATTATGTTAAACTATTATGCAAAGCTCAGTAAAGGTTTTTACCATTTGTATCGTTATATTTGCCAATACTTACAGTTGCTTGTTTAATATGTGTGTAGATCTTTAAAGAAATCGGTGCCATAGAACCGTTAAAGAAGCTAGCTTCAAGCACTTATAATCTAGCTGCAAAGTTTGCCAGCCTCGCCTTGGAGTTGATTGGCGAGGACATTCCTCAGAAGCTGAGCCCTCGGGTTCCACTATGGACGTCTGATGACATACAGCTTTGGCTTCAACAGGTCAGTCAATCGCACACCACTTTTTCTCTCTCGTTTGTAATTTATGGTTACAAATATCCTGCATGATGTATTGCAGTTATCGATTTAGTCTTTACTGAATATTTAAGGAGTATAGTTGAATCGCAAAATGCTGACCCATCCTAACCCGCGACAATTTTAATCACCAAGTCATTTCATACTTTATTGCTTTAAGATGTAATGGAAGTATTTATGCTTAAAATGTATACATTGAAGATTGAATTTCAGGAGATAAATGTCTACTGCTGATGTATTCAACTAATATGTATTGTATACATTTCTCAACTTTCAAATTGATATAGAGTCATTTAAAGGCAATTTTTACCTGTTAAAATAACTTTTCTCAAACTGTTCTGCTATAAGATGTAATGCTACATTTTGTAATAGCTCTTCCATGGTTTCCTTCGTCTGTACCATTTTTTATTGTTGTTTTCAATTCCTTATAAGGATATTATTCTTATTCATTCATATATTGTTCAATCAGTTATAGAAACGATGACTACATAGCGCTATGAAACATACCGAATTGGATTTATCTCAAATAAGATTTTCTTTCGACATATCATTCATTCGGTAATTGTAATTTATGAGTCAATTTATAGAATAATGTTTTGTAGTGGACGGGACTTGGAGGGGGTACTAGATTTATTCACGAGACTATATTTAAGGAAATTATAGGAATGCGTCTATGACAAAGATTTTAAAGAAAATGTAGCATATTTTGCCTAATTTTAGAATTACAATGATGGTTCTTGATAATAAGAAAGAGAGAGGGAGGGAGACAGTGAGAGTGAGAGAGAGAGAGA
>JAQFYQ010003860.1:0-10337 GCA_034694885.1 Buchholzia appendiculata | reverse complement strand
CCTGGGCAAATTGTTAACACTCCATTGCCTGTACGGGAAGAACCTTTGGCCGCCCACCCGTGCTCATCTGGCCTAGTCGGTCGGTGATTAAGTCATGCGTAGTAATACGTAACAAATAATCATCGCCAGGACCTGTCTTTGGACAGAGCACTATCATCATCATCATCATCATCATCATTAGCGACTAATTTATATTTGTATGCTGATTATATACTGCGCACGACAGGTCCATGTTTAAATACTTGTCAAAGCTCAGTCACTCGCCTGCACTTCTTTGATATAGACTCCATGTTTCAAGCATTATGACTGGGATCAACAGTATGGCATGAAGGAAAAGAGATCGTGAGACGAATTCATGGCGAGAGATCTGTCAGAACGACAGCTCACTCCATTGATATCATCTGTAAATGCAGACTCTTCGAATGTGGTTCTCTGTCTACAGTGCATCGTTTTTTAATCAATAGAAGATATTACAAAGTGGCAAATCACCTGAACGAGAATGTCTCTCCTATTTTAATTTGTGAGGAAAGGTTAAACAGTGTAAAGAGCTTTCTGACAGCTTTGTTAACAATCTGAGAGAACTCTATTCGAATCATTCACGTCATTCTTATTTGAAATGTATTAGGTAAATAGTTTTTTTAATTTTTTTAAATTTGATCTTAATTCAGTTTTCTTGTGAGATTATTTTGAGTTGCGTTGTTTCAATGAAGTGCTGCTATGTTTGCAGCTCCTCATCAGCCGCGTCTTGATTGGCAGATGTGGTTTGCTGCGAGAGATGATTACACAAACAATCATTGGTTGCTCAATCTAGTCTACAGACTTCTGACCAATCAGAAAGAAGGTCAGCATAAGATCGATGTATTTGTTAGTTGTATTTGGCATTAGGCTAATGTGTTATGTATGTGTGGTTGCATGATTCTACGCAGCTCTATCCCGAATCTTTCTTTACATTTATGTCAAACTCTCCCTTCAGGTTCACAGCTTAGTTATCAACTATGTGCTGTATCTTTTGAAAAGAACCATTTAATTTAATCTAATCAATTGTTTGTTATAATTGTAGAAATTGTAATCAATTGTTTGTTATAATTTCTACAGCTGTAGAAATTTTGAAGTTCTTCCTTACAAAGTGACTCAGTTATGTTGTTACTCTCCCAAAACAATTTAATTCTGAATTTAGTCAATCTATATTTTTAAAACTTGTCTAATGATTTAACTTCGAAACTTGTAGCTAACTTGAATAAGATATTATCTTATGAAAGTTCCATGTCTGTAATTGTGTGAAACTGTTCATCTAGTTCTGGAGCTGCTGGGGGATAATCCATTTCCTGACGATCCACCCAACTACATCCGGTGCACGTTGTATCGATATCATTTCGTCTCCAGTGATAAGGATGATGAAAAGTAAGCCAACTTTAATTTTTACATTAATTTTTCTTTCAAACAGTGCATGCTTTAACTTGCAGATTACAGCTGTAAGGTTTCAAACAAAGAATAAATAAATAGAATGAATAGCTATTACTTACTAAAAGAGACATGATAATAATATTATAAGCTATTAATTTATTTACAGAACAGGTGATTATTCATGAGCTGGAGTCTGGACCATGCTGAAAGTATATTTTATGACTTGAAAAATTCGTCTGATGTAAATGAATACAGACGCTTAGATATTTATGATGCAGATTTATTACATAAAATGGTGTGTTAATGCGTTGTTGTTACGTTTGCTTTGAGAATTTTCAATGCACATGCAGCCATTTGTATTTAAATTGCAATTTATATTATATTATAATAGTTATTGATGCTGTGGTAGGTATTAGTGTAATAGGTTGAGCAGCGTGGGATTTGTTCAAAAAGATGTGGGGGGGGGTCGAATGACCTGACGATCGGGGGGGGCGGGTGGCGACGGTCCAAAAAAATTCTGAGCCTCCCTGCTGAGTTAAAATACCCTAAAAACCCTAAAATACCAACCCCCTGGGTTTTTTCAACCGAGGTGGGGAGTCGCCAGGGGGTCAACCCCCCCCCCCACCCCCGGCAAATCCCATCCTGAGGTTGGGTAATACAATGCTTTCTCCATAGATTTTGTGTTTAAGTTCTTTTGACCATGTTAAGTTAAATGACAAGTTAAGTCAACATTTGTTAATTATTATTGTTAAATCAAAATTGTTAATACGTTGTAGTTACTCTCCCTCCAACTGGTGGACAAGAGAGCCTGTGGGGGAATATCTGCCAATTCTGTCTCTCGATGAACCGTCCCTGATGGAGTACATAGAGGATGCCGGACTTCGTGGGGTAACGAAAAACATTTCTATTCATTACCAACATTGAGATATCATTGCCTTAATTTATCATAGTTTTAAAATTGATCATCATCATCATTATCACTGATTTTAAATTGTGCACATACTTGCACAATCTGTCTAACTATCTGATTTCTCTGTAACACGTTTAATCTCTCTGTGCAAGTATTGTCAAGTTCTATCTTAAACAAGCAAATTACAAAGTTTTTTGCCAGGATTGTCAACATACGAAGTTTCATTAAACAGCTTCTGGAATAACAAAAAAGGTTCATAGTCAAAACAAGTAAATAGCTTGCTGATGTTGTGTGCAGGAAAAAGTGACAGGGAAATCCAGCGATTGGAACCTGCTCCGTGGTTCCCTGGAAAGGATCCGTTCACTGTTTGGACAGGGTAACGGATCTGTCGTCTGCCTCGTCCTTGTCATCGCCGGGTTCCTACTGACGCTTCTAGATCCATCTATCAATCTACTGGGAGCAGCAGCCGAGGTTGAACATCTTGCAAACGGAAGTCCATACTCACATTACAGAGCCGAGAACGATGTCAAGTAGATGGGGATTGGTTGATAACTGATGTGAAGTGGATGGGGATTGGTTGATAACTGATGTGAAGTGGATGGGGATTGGTTGATAACTGATGTGAAGTGGATGGTGATTGTTTGATAGCTGATGTATAGTGGATGGGAATTGGTTGGTAACTGATCGAAACCCACAGCAGAAAAAAAACAGAATTCTATTCGATTTGCATGAGTAGTCCTTCTATAATTGACAAAAGCAACCGAATTCATCTCAGAAGAGACTCGGATAAGCAGCTAACAATGATTTTGCTCACCTGCTGTTTAACTTATACGCTCTGTTTGCAAGTACTTTGATTCTAAACTTTAGCAGCTGCATTGACTGCGATGTAATACTCAAAATTATGGTGCAATGACGACAATGGTGATGGGATGGTGATAGTCATTGCACTGTAACGATAACGCTGACGTGATATTGATTACGCAAATCCGATATATGATCATAATAATGATGATTTTATGCTTATAACTAATAGCTACATAAATGATACTTTACCATTGCAGTACCCAAACAGGGATGGAATGTGATAACATATAATCCAGATTTATTTACTCACTCAATATATCAATGAATAAATTGTCCTGCAAATTACGTATCAACAAATTTGTCATTCTTGCATTGTATTATTGTGACCTAAATTTATCTAATCTATAAAGCTGATATGTTCAAAAGTGACTAATTATGAACATTAAAGAGAGCACCTTGCATTTAGTAACATTTAACTTCATAAGCCAGTTTTATTTCACATGAACGTCGTATGCCAGAATGTGTTCAAGACTCCAGTGTCTATATCATGATAAATCTGTTTAAGAAATAGCCTTGACATTAATTTGTCAAAGGCGGTTTGGTTCTTTCTAGGTGGTGGGATTAGCCACTACCCAATCAATGAATTGAATAGCTTTCTGTGAGGAAGAGTAATCACCATCGTCATCAAATCAATATGATGATGATGATGACGACGATGGCGCATGATTTATGATAAAGATAAGCCTGACTACAGGCAGCATGAATGTTGACAGCCTCATTCTACAAGTTGGCAATGGTTCCAGCGACGGTATTGTTGTTGATTTGGTTCTCAAGTGGTCTATGATTATTATTCTAATCATTGCGTCAACTAAGATTGCACTAGAATTGCACATTTAACTCGATTAATTATCAAGAACGGATACATCTTTGGCATGGATTTTCTGTTCACTAGCGCCGTCTACAGGGAAGAGCATGCTACCGTTGCGCAGTGCAGCCTTACAGAATGCAATACTCCTCACCCGCTTTAATGCGCCATTGCGACATGGTGACTCTTTGTTGAACAGTGATGTAGTCAATGCATTTTTCGCAAGGCCAAGGCATCATTCAAAATGCCTTGACAAGGCAAGTCATTTTTGACAATGCTCAAGGCAAGGCATTAAATTTGTCACCACACCTCAAGGAAAATAAGGCATTTTTCCAAGGCCAAGGCAAGCAAGGCATTTTTTCCAAAGATAAGGCAATGCATTTTTGTCAAGGCCAAGGCACGGCAAGGTATTTGGAAAAATGGTCAAGGCAAGACAAGGCAAGGCAGTAAAGTGCTTCAAAGCAGCCTTGAGGCAAGGCATCAAGGTCAAGGACTACAGCACTGCAATTTGTAAGTCACAGTAAAATGCAATCATCTAAATGTATGCTCTTTAATTTTATTTGAGCCGTTTCGATATGTTCGATTGTATACCTATTGGCCTACTTGAACCAGGAATCTAGCTTACCACTTACCAGCTGCTATGACGTCGCAGACCTATAGGATCGGTGTGCGAAGTCGTAGAACACTATTCATTTATAAGAATAATTAGAAATTATTCTAATCTAAGCGTCATTACCGCTCTTAGTTTTTTGTGTCAATTGATAAATCAGTTTGTTCTTTAAGTCTATTCAAAGGAGTGATTAATCTGTCCCCAAAAGAGTGCTTGGAAAATGTTAGTTCTAGAAAACAGTTTAGGTGTATTAAAAATTCTATTATTAACGAAGCACTACTTTACAAATATATTGTATGATTAAGTAAAATATATCCTTTGATGGTGGTCATACAATCTGCATCTTGTTGCCGAAGATGACAACCTCTTTACGTTTCCAGATTGAAAAAGTACAGCGTAAATTCACCAAAATGATCAAAGAAGTGAAAGATATGGATTATGAAAACAGAATACAGACCCTAGGTCTTTGGACGCTAGAAGAAAGAAGGAACAGAGCAGATCTGATTGAGCTGTTTAAGATGTACAAAGGCTTATCAACTCTAAAATTTGAAGACTTCTTCTCATTAAGTGCTGTAGTGAATACTAGAGGACACAGTGCGAAGTTAGAGAAACACAGATGCATTAAAGATGTAAGAAAGAACTTCTTCTCTGAGAGAATCATAGATTTGTGGAATGACCTAGATCAAGCTACTATAAGCTCAAGCTCAGTCAACGCATTCAAGTCTAACCTAAGTAATCTCAGAGAAACAAGGATGGGCTACTTCATGGATTCGTAATCCTTTTGCCCCGGGCTGCACAAGCACAAGAATCTGGTGCAGCCATACCAGGTGAGATACCAGGTGAGATATCTGACAGAAGCAAAAGCCAAGGCTCAGGTCAGTTCACTAATTGTCATCAGGTGGGTGAATCTAAACTGTGAAACACAGACTACAAAATTTGTCAACCCCTAAACAGGAGAAAATTTTGCGGATCGACCCGATTGGGAAAGCCGACCTTGTAGAAATGAAAAGTTTAGACAAAGGCCTATACAATATTAATTACAGAATTTAGGCCTAATTATAACCGTGCTGTAATATATTTCTAACATTGATGTTGGCATTGAACAATTGGGGTCCGCCTAATTTGAGAAATGTGAAAGTGCGAAATTTTTTGATGACTACGCCTATTGTGCGAAAATGTTTGCGAATCAAACCGGTTTAGAATTGCCGACGAGACGCCTAATCTGCGAAACTGAAAATGCGAAAAATATACATTTAAATAATAATAAAATTATTTTTGTTAAGCTTAATCAGCTTCAAAAATGCGTTCCTTAAGTCGGTTAACACGTTCTGACGATGTCAATCGCGGACGAGACGAAATACAAAAATATTAGACTAGACTAGAAAAACAAAATTTATAATCAAAACGCAAATTCTCTTTATATCGACACGTTCTAACGGAGTAATTTTATGTAAGTACATAATATTTTGAACTTTTGCGTCAACATAGAATGTGTCAACCAATTTATCGAACGCGTAACGCCCGAGATCTGAAAAACAATTAAACAATAATTTAACTATATCTTTCGCATTCTTCGTTTCGCAGCATTAGGTGCCTCGTTCGCATTTTTAAACCGGTTTGATTCGCAATACAAATATTCTCGTATATAGTCATCAACATTTTTCATACTTTCGCATTTTATATTCACCCGAACAATTTAAATAATCGACAAATTGTTAATATCTAGTGTTGTTGCAGTTCAGACATACTACAACAAAAATTAGGTCATCCTGCAGTTTAGCGCACTAATGAGAAACTGGTAGGGTTAAGGTAGGGTTGGGGTTAGGGATATAAGTCGGGTTTTGGTTGGGGTTAGGGTTAGGGTAGGACCTAGAGAACATTTTACCATCCTTAAATTCCTAAATTTAAAAACATTCATAATTTTTTTTAACACGTACCCCTCCCTGTTGATTTTTTTCCATTAGTGCGCTAAACTGCAGGATCACCAAAAATTATATTAAGCTTAAACATTATAATTAAGTTTTATAATTTCTTCAGTTTCTTTTTGCAAACTGGGTATATACTTCCAAAATATATTAGTCTGCAAATATTGTCGCATTATAGGCATTAAAAATTTCCGCAATCCGTATTTTAGGCGGATCCTCATCAGGTACCATTAAAACTCACCCTTACATAAATAAATACATCTATTTCTGAAATTATAATTGCATCTAGTAATTTGTTTAAAACATTGACATCTCAATCACTGAAAGTCTCGTGGTCAGGAATATTCTTCACACGAAGAACTGAGTAGAATATTCAACAGGATTAGGCAACGATCCGTACAGCTGACAGACACTGACATCAAGGACGGTGTAGAATTAGGCAGAATTAGGCAACAATCCGTACTGCAGATAGACTTAAGATCAAGGACGGCGTGTAATTAGGCAGGACTGGGTAATAATCGGTACAGCTGATAAAGTGACATCAAGGTCGGTGTTGAATTAGGCAAAATTAGGTAAAATTAGGCAAAGTGAACGCCTCCTATAATAATCAAATACACTCGTCATGCGGCAAATTGCCTACATACAAATTCTACTCGTAAGTTAACTCGAGTGCACGGCCGTTCGGATAGATTTACTGTCTTGCGTTACGTAACGTAAGTTAGATTACTGAACGCAGGAGAATATGCCTAATTGAATGTGAGTTATTGACACTGTCTGTGACATTGTGATATCCTTTGTTGAGCTGTGGTTTGAAATAAAGGATGATGATACCTCAAATGTTGACATCATCAAAAGTATATACTGTATGTGATCATGTGATATTATTGGCAATTTAATTATTGCACAATATGTAGCTAAAATTTACAACTATGATGTGTGCATGCAGCGCAAAAAATTAAAAGCACAATGACTGCCAATGACTGGCATAGAGCAAAATAAAAGTTCTCAACTCCGCATGCTGCACGCAACAACTAAGAACTTGAGGAAACAAGTAAACTGCATTTGAACGTCAAGCAAGCTTCATCAATGCGATCTTGATATCACAAATTTACAATACCAACATTGTCTGTTAAATACTGGGAAATATGTTAATTCTCTTCAAACGCACAAAACGAGCTTAATAATTGGAAGCAATTTTTTGGTGAAGGTCTATATCAACCTCAGCTCTTGTGTAGCGCCCGCCGCCCGGGCGCTTTATGATTGAACGTGCCTTGAGGTAGCGACAGCCGTGTCTCCGTTCGGAGGCAGGTAGCGACTATGTAGTGATTGGATTGTTTGTGATCACGTGGTAGCGGCGCGTAATCTAAGCGATCTGGTTGGTGTAGCTTTAGTTAAGGGGAGGAGTTATGAGTCAGGTGGGTGGACTAGGGACTTCTTCAAGGAGTTGGTGGTGAGAAACGGAAGAGAGAGGACGTATTGATATATTTGACTAGAGGGATAGCGTAGCCGGGAAGATGGAAGTTTTGTGGGTTTGGGATGATATGGGATAGCTGGATTATGATAGAATTACTAGTAGACGAAGAGTGAGAGTAGAGTATTTGAAGTCAGACGGATTATCGCTGCGTAATTGTTGCTGTCGAATTGATACATAGATATGTGATTGTACGATTTTACGTTCGGTGTCGCAGAGTGGGGACAGTTAAGATAAGTATTCTTTTTGATGTTGTGTACTCGTTGTTTGATTGTATAACTTTTGCGTAAATAACTTGGATCTAGAGATGTGTAACTATGTCTGAATGTAGAACTGTATGTGGCTATGATATCGAGGTCCTGGGAATGTTGTGGGATATGTTTATTGTGCCGAGAAACTCCAAGCTGGATGTTACCACCGGATGTTTGACCTTTAGTGAACTTTAGGCAATTGAGCACAGCTCTTGCCGGCGTGATTCAGGGTGTTGTGCCGGGGTTAGTTTAGCCCTACCAACGTGAGACCCTTGGAAATATGTTTCTACATATAGTGGGTAGAATAAGACCCAGTTGTATTAGTATTGTAGTGGGCGTAATAAGACCCGTGAGTTAAGTGATGCAGAGAGGGCGTGACCCTGTTATTTTTGTAGAGTGGGTGAGAGAAACCCGTAGGTTGATGTTATAAGGGTGAATATTGGAAGAGAAGTAATTTGAATCGAAGTATACTGATTATCCTGTGTAAAGATTTATTAGTCTTTCCGGGGACGAAGATTTCCACGTATTTGGTGTGTTCACTGTTACGAGTTTAAGGTCATGGAGTATGAGAGGTCATGTGGGTTGTGTGTGTAAAGGGGGATCGAGATGAGCCACGGGTAGACATGAGATGTAGTTGTTGTGTGAAGAATGCATAGTTCATGTTTGTGCGTGATTCATGATACACGATAGTTGTGGACTCAAGATGAGGTTACTTTGATTATATCTTTTGTTGTCCATTAGTAGCGACTTTATATTTTGTGATAAGAGGAGTCTCCGAGTGGCGACACTGAAATTGCTATTGATACACTCTGAGAAGTGATGATTGCTTTTATTTGTATGTTTATTAATCTTGTATATATTAAACTTAATTCTTGTTCTACTATTGATGTGTACTCAGATGTCTATTGATTTTGATCGAAGTAGTAGGCTGTATGCGGGTTCTGGGCGCTTTTTTGGGTGGGAGAGAAGGGGAGGGGTGTACTAGGGGTGGGGGTGGTACTATGACCCCAACCTTTAACCTTTAACCTTGACCTACAGTCATTAATCAATCATCCCTGACAGGTTGCGTAAACAACAATTTAACCTTTGACCTCATTAATCATTCACTCTTATGCACTTTGACCCCATTAATCTCGACGAGCAATGTAAACAACCTTTGAACCCACGCGGCGGTGGCGGCGGGCGGGCGGCGGCGGCGGGGAGCGGGCGGTGTCACATAACCTTTTAGCCTACTTAGTACAGTCACTTGAACTTTTGGTCTACTTAGTACAGTCACTCAGCCTATAACCGTGACACTTTATCGATCTTCATTAATTATGTATGCAATCACACACGATCCTCATTAATTATGTATGCAATCACACACGATGCTCCACCAGTCGACGCGCAGCAGTGCGCAACACTTTAACGATCTTCATTAATTATGTATGCAATCACACACGATGCTCATTAATCACGCTCCACCAGTCGACGCGCAGCAATGCGCGACACTTTATCGATCTTCATTAATTATGTATGCAATCACACACGATGCTCATTAATAACGCTCCACCAATCGACGCAGTGCGCGACGATTCTCATTAATTATGTATACAATTGGTAACATATACACCACACACGCCGCAAGCATAGCGGCGATTCTCATTAATTATGTATACAGCGTTTGTCGACGCGTTTGAACTACTTATTAATTATGCATGCAATCGGGCGGCGGTTGCGTTCCTTTAACGAGAACAATGGTTCGAGTACAATGTTCGCGTAAACAATCTCGTGTCGGCAGCGATCCAATAACCTTTAACCTATCACGTGACACGTTTCAACCAATCACAAGCGTCCACATCACGTACTAGTTCTTAGGCATGCTCAATTATTTAGTGGTTAGTTTGTGTGGTAAGTTTCCAGAACTCATTCATGTATTTACTTGTTTAATTTATTATTTAAAAACACGAAAGACAATATTTGTTGTTGTTATCATTTTATTAATTCTCATGTAGATTACATTAACATGCGACATACAAAGTTATGAACAAACCAATCGTTCACTCCAGTATCAACAGTAAAACATTTCAATATAGAGTTTATCTCATATCCGATACA
>JAQFYQ010003859.1:0-10338 GCA_034694885.1 Buchholzia appendiculata | reverse complement strand
ACACCAAACATCCTTGCCACTCTTCAAGGCATGTGCCCCCACACCAAACATCCTTGCCACTCTTCAAGGCATGCGCCCCCACACCAAACATCCTTGCCACTCTTCAAGGCATGTGCCCCCACACCAAACATCCTTGCCACTCTTCAAGGCATGCGCCTCGGGCCCCGGCAGCCGACTTCCCTATATACACAACACAACGCATCAATGCACCGCACTGTCTGCAACACAACTACTTATATGTCAATATCTTTCATCAAAAGAAAGCGTACAGTAAAGCTACTGAGTAAAACAAGCAAGCATGGTTACAGAACTTTCCAAACAATACATAGAGACAGAAAGACACAGACCTGACAGTCTACACAGACAGACGTGCTCTCTTTCTCTCAGCGACGGTCATATCCTCAGAACTCCCGGACAAGACCTTTTTCTCACTCGTCTGTCCCTCAAGGCCATTGAGCTCACGACCCTCAAGACCAAGGCTGCACATGAAGACGTTCTTGATCTGCTGTTCGCTGAGCTCAAACTTGTCAACATGCTTGCCACACACTCCGTGGAAATCCATTGCTCGGCAACCCGTTGCTAGGCAACCCGTCTCTAGGAACCCATTGACCACATGATGTAGTTCTGAGCGTTGAGTGTTTGTGTGTGTGTTGTGTGGACCGGAGTCCATCATGTGTTGCTTGCGACGTGTCATCTGTACGATCTCTGTGATGCTGTCCGCCGGGTAGTAGCCTCCACGTACTGGCAGTGTGGTACTGCCATGAACACGTACATGCTGGTTCAACAAGTGCATGCGTGACACACTGTAGTCACAGAACTGACACTGCAGCTCACTACGTGTCACGTGAAACCTCAGGTGACACACAAAATGATCACGTCGCGAGTTCGTGTATGGACATCGGTCACAGCAGTAAGTCTTTCTTGAGTCGTCGTACAGGACATCCAGGTCTGAGTAGAGCTCCTCAAACTTATCCACCAGATCATCATCATCAGTGGCAGGCACGCCGTCCTTGACACTTGTAGAGATATATTCATTACTTCGAACAGGATGAAGATCTTTACTCTCAAATGTATCAAGCAATGTAACTGCAGAGTTGACAGACTGACCGCTGTCAATCATCTCCTCATGTTCTCCAAGCATCTCTACCTCACTGTTCCCCCCGAGCAGAGCTCCTCGCTGCCTGGCTGCCAGAAGCTGTGTGTACAGAGAGCGTTTCTTGAGATAGGCCGACGTGTGGACCTTGATGTGCTGACTGAGCAAGCGTTTCTGTGTCACCCAGTACGTGCACTCCCTGCACTGGAAGGACACGGACGAGGGACGTGTCCGGTGGAACTGCCTGTGGTAGAGATAGTCGTTCCTGTTACAGCTGACGTAAGGACACCTGGAGCAGAGGTAGCGGGTTCTACCGTGTCTTCTCACTGTCAGTTCCACATCGTCTGTGCGACTGTGTGGAGCCTGGTCGAGGTCAGTGAGATGTAGTCGTACATGCTGTTGGAGCAGTCGCAGTGCACTGACGTAGTATGGACAGTACTTACACTTGTACTTGTTCCTCACGTGAGGCTTGTGGTAACTACTGTGTATGCTCAGAAGTCCAGCTTTACTGGTCTGGTACGGGCAGAGAGTGCAAGACAAGAGTCTAACCTGGGTGTCCCCTACAAGCTCATCACCCACTGACCCAATCATCCCTTCAGCCTGCTCTCTCACCCCCATGCTCTCAATGCTCTGCATAGACGCACTCTCATTGCCTGCATGTCCATGCATCTCCTCTATAACATCATCAATGCTGAGAGTAGGACAAGGAAAAGTGCTGAGTTGATTGCCTTCCAACGTCTCTTGGTGACTTGACAGATAGTGTCTCAGTACATTCTCACGACTCACATCACAGAACGTACATCTCTTGCACTTCATCAGGCTGGCAGACGGGGCACCGTTGGTAGGCACAGCCTGGTTGGCAGGCAAGCTAAGAACAGAGGGACCTAGAGGAATGGATTGCTGTGTCTCAGTAGAGACTGCAGCAGATACAGCGACCACCGCACCATTTCTCTCCTCCATGCCACTCTTCTGCTGACATAACTTCCTCTTACTTGGACTCGGTACAAACTTCTTGCGAGCCCAAGTGTCGAGGTAAGTCTTGAGTGTAGTCGAAGCGTCTTTCTCACTCAACACGATGATGCGGCACGACGACTTGTCGTGTTTGTGTCGGATGTGTCGCCCGACGTCGCTGCGAAAGTTCGACCTGTACGGACACGCTGAGCACTGGAACCGTTTCAGCTTCATCGAGTCCACCGTGTACGAGGCTGTCGTTAGCTGCACAGAAAGATTGAGACTAGAGGCAGACTTCTCCTTGCTAACGATCACGTCGGCTGACTTTGATGTCTTGACTTGCTTGCGTTCGTACTCCGGCAACGATTCCTTGGCTTGATCTGTCTGCAGAGTGAGGACTGTAGCGGAGGCGTGAAGAGACCGAATGTGTTTCTTTACATCACATTCCCAGTTGGACCTGTGTCCACACTCGCTGCACTGGTACGGTTTGTATCTAGCTAACGTAGCAGCTGCAACAAGAGTAGCAGCTGTCTCACGTGCCACACCATCCCTTGCAGCAGCAGCAGCTGCTACGTCCAGCTGCTGCTGCTGCAGCTGCAGCTGCTTGTCCCTTGCCTCTCGCTGCAAGATCTCATGGAAGGTAGTCTTGGCTTCTGCTGACGTCAGCTCGATGAGATGGGCCGAAGGATGACTCGCTCGGATGTGCTTGTTAAGATCCCAGCGCCAGTTGGATCTCCTGCCACACTGTGAACACTTGTACGGACGGTATCTCTTAGCCGCTGAGGAAGAGGTCCGCACCACACACTTTGCGCCGGCTGCAGAGTTAGCCGAGGATAGCGTGTGCACTAAACCACTGGAAGACTGAAAGCCTGGCTGAACGGCTCTGTCAGTCACACTGCTTGGATTACCGTAGAACATAGCCGCAACCTCATTCGCGTACTGCTCGGCTAAACTCTCAACATCAACAGGATTCTTATCCGCCGAGTGTAGGGCAGATTCTAGCGCCTGACTCTCGACAGCATTTCTCAAGTTAATGTTGAAATTATCCACCAAGATTCTACCATCGTCGTCGTCATCATTATTCTCGTCATCGTCGGTAGAAGTAGCTGCGGCGTGAGGGCTCGCTAGATACGCTTGCATGGAGCTCTTAGCATCGTGCCCAGACAACTCTTTGATCATGACATCTGCGTCGGGATGTCTCTTACGAATGTGTCGCCGTACGTACCACACCCAGTTGGATCTCTTGCCACAGAGAGTGCAGACAAACCTCTTCATGTTCTCATGCACCTCCAAGTGAGACTTGATCTTGGACGGCACGCTGGAAGTGTACGTACATAGAGGACAGCGGTAAGACTTCGCTGACTCACCTCTATGACTCATCTCAGGCTTGTTCTTGTTCTTGCTACAGTGTGTGGCTGCTGTGTGTGATGGTCTGTGATGGTGAGTCTTTGTCTCACGATGTACATTCATGTTGTAGTCTAGACAAGCTTCTGTCTCCCTCTCACCTCCTCCCACTCTCTGTCTCCCTTCATTACAAACTGGTGCCTTCTCCACATTACCAGCTTGCAGCATCTCCCCCTTGCTAGCCTGCGTCACTTCACTCTTGATAGTCTGCACCTCCCCAGACCTGACAGCCTGTGCCTTCTCCACCTCACACACACCTGGCCTGACAGCCTGACCTTGAACCTTGACCTCCGTGACGTTTGACTTGCCAGCAGGCTGTGACTTGTCTCCCTGATACACACTGAGTTCCATGAGTCGTGCAACATCGTCGAGACTCTTGATCTCCGTCGTGTGATGTTTGACGAGATGTCTCTTCATGTCTCCCTTCCACAGAGTCCTGTACTCACACACGTGACACTTGTGTGGCTTCACTCCCAAGTGTAGTCTCTCATGGTGCTCCAAATCTCTCGGATACTTCCCGACATAGCTACAGTAGGAACAATCTAACCGTGCCGACGCGCCATTGGTTGAAGCCGGTTTCTCGCAGGCAGCACTATCCAGTGACTTTCTGTCTGTGTCTGAGAGAACGTTTGTGAAGTTGAGTTGTTGCAGAGCCGACGGTAAGTCTGGTATGACAATCCCGGCGAGTGAATGATCAGAATCCTCGGCCACGACAGCGGCAGTGGCAGCTGTGTCGAGAGATGAGTTGAGCAGGAATGAGGAAGAGGACGGTTTGATGAGAGTCGACTTACTCGCGTCTCCGTGAGTCTTCACCAAGTGCCTGTTCAGATCAAACTGCAGCTTATAACTCTTGTAACAGTGCTTGCATCTGTACCGTTTCTCCGCGCAGTGCACGAGAGCGTGTCTGCGCAGATCACTCGCGCGCTTGGAGATGTAGGGACAGCGTTCACACTTGAGTCGCACGAGGTTCTCAGGACTAGAGCTAGGTTTGACAGACAGGTCAATAGGTTCGTTCTGCATCGGTACACATACAGCTGTTTCTTTCTTCTCTTCCTTTGTCGACAGATTGAGCGGCTGTTCCTCCACACAACGGTTACTTGTGTTGTAAGGACTGTCAGCACGTAACACAGTTCTCACGGTGTGGGCCGGAGGCAGGCAAGGCTTCACTTGGTCAAATACTTTGGTCGTACAACTACGCGCATTGTCTCCATGTGCACCCTGCTCACCCTTGACCTCTACTCCGTGACCTTGCATGTCCTTGACCTCTACTCCGTGACCTTGCATGTCCTTGAGAGCTATTCCATGCTTACGTTTCATGTGCCGGTTGAGATCGGCCGGTCTCTTGTAGCGCAGTGGACAGAGCGAGCAAGCCCAGCGCGAACTGTTCGAGTGAGCAATGAGATGAACTCGAAGCTTCGCCTCGGAACGAAGTGTGAGTCCACAGATCCGGCACTGAGATAAAGTCTGTTCCTCCGTGTGATCACCCGTTGAACAGGACATCTCCGATCTACTCTTCCCAGCTCTAACACCTCCCTCAGAGTTGTGGTACATGGACGAGGTATCAGAGTGTCCTTCTGCCAGTGGATCCAACACATCACTTGACTCATCCAACTCAGCGTCATGCCTCTGCCCTGGCAAGCAAGCTTGATGAGAAGCTGCAGCATAAAAACCTCCTTCTCCTCTTTGCTGTTCATCTATCTGCAGAGAAGCATCGTCCAATGACAAGAGAGTATTCACATCATCATCCTTGCTGCACACACTACTCCCCCCACTACTACTGCTTGGTGAGGGAGGGTGGTACTCCGCCATGTGTCTCTGTATCGCCCCCTCCCCTGTGGACGAGTACGTACATAGACTGCAACGCCTCGGTCCGTTCGTAAGATGTCTCTCTTGATGTCTCTCGTAGTTACGTTTCATCGTCGTCTGGTAGGCACACTCTGAGCAAGAGAAGATGAGTTTACCCGAGTGCAAGGTTTTGTGAGCACACCACTCGATCTTGCGTTCAGTGCAGAACGAGCAGAACGGACACTTGAAGAGCGTTCTCTTTGAGTGAGTCGAGCGAACGTGACTCGCCATCTTCCACTTGTGCGGATTGGTGTAACGACACTGGCGACAGTGAAACAGACCGTCGACAAAGTCTGAGCTCACCACGAGTCCCTCCATACTGTCGGCATCTGACGCAGTCGGTGACGTGACACTTGTCCTGTCACTTACACTCGCTCTGTCACTGACATCTACCTGTAGACTTGTCACTCTCTGCGTGTCATCTGTCATGCACGTCTGTCTGTGAGACTTGATGACTGATGACACATCACCGACAGAGGTTCTACCGACGTCATCACACCTCTCCATGTTATCAACTTTTAACAGACTATAGCCCGCACCCTCCTTACTATATCCCGCACCCTCCTTACTCTCCATTCTACTCACGACACTCACAACTGGCTTACAGACAGCACCGCTCACTAGAGCAGGCTTACAGGCAGCACCGCTCACTAGAGCAGACTTAGAGACAGCACTGCTCACTGCAGCAGACTTAGAGACAGCATTGCTCACTAGAGCAGGCTTACAGGCAGCACTGCTCACCACAGCAGACTTAGAGACAGCACTGCTCACTATGTTCGCCACAGGCTTGCAGACAGCATTGCTCGATACAGTCACAGCAGCTGGTTTATACACAACACTTACTAGAGGCTTAGAGACAGCACCGCTCAGAGAAGTCTTAAAGCCTGCACTGCTCACTACAACTTGTCTCGCACTGTTCTTGCTACTGCACACAGTTGACACTGATGTCAGTGCACCGGCAGAGGCACGTTCAGCCGCTGACGTCAGTGTACTAGGTTCAGTCGATGATGTCATCACCATTAGCACTGCTTGCTGAGTGGTCACCGTCACAGGGACCAAGCTGTTCCTGGCACTAACAGCAGGTAGAGGATGTGTCGTGGAGAGGACAGAGTCCAGTAGTGGAGGAAGAATGGATTGGACTGAAGGTTGAGCTGAGCCTCGGAGCACTGGCTGGGCAACACCCTGAACCATCTCTGCTGAGCTAGTGAGAGGAAAGACATGAGCAATGGGAGACACATGAGCTACAGGAGGAGCGTAGGACACAGGGGAAACATGAGCAGTGGGTTGGGCATGAGCAGTGGGTGGGACATGAGCAGTGGGCGGGACATGAGCAGCAGGCGGGGTCTGAGTAACAATACGAGAATGAGTAGCATGACAATGAGCAACGGGAGGAGCATGAGCAGTGGGAGGAGCATGAGCAGAAGTGGGAGGAGCATGAGCAGAAGTGGAAGGAGCTGATGGTGTACAGTTAGTGGATGGTAGTATTGATACAGGATGAGACGTCCCAGGTTCAGATGCATCAACGCTAGACTTCTGCCCAACAGCCGTAGGACAACACCCACTGGGAGGAGCTTGTACAATAGTGGGAGGGGCTTGTACAATAGCGGGAGGGGCTTGTACACTGGATTGCATACTAATGAGATGAGGAGACTTGCTGCAGATGTTATAAGAAGTGTGCAAGACAGAATGTTTACAACGACCACCACTGCTTGTAGTAGGACTCAAAGTGGTTGTGATTGGGCAGCCAGTGCTGGGGGGCGGAGTCTTGAGCACTACACAGCAATCAGCACGTTGTTGTGCGTCAGTGGGCGGGGACTGAGACGCACTCACGTCCATGCTAGATGTGGCACGAAGAGCTACGGTAGAAGAACAAAGAGCAGCTAGATCAGACCCTTGGTCCGCCGGGTCCTCCATGACGTGATGCTGCTGGGACGACGTGTCGCTCATCTTATGAACGAGTCTCTTGTGTCGCAGCACTTTGTTCTTGTGTCGTGACGCGTACTCACATCGGTTACACCCGTACACAGCAATGTTCTCTCCGTGAGCCTCCTTCTGATGGAAGAGAAACAGTTTGGCCCTCGTCGACACAAAGTTACACTTGGCACACTTGTAATTGCGACACACTGTAGGTGCAGGCAAGCATCCTGTAGTCGTTCCTTGAGCACACCCTGTAGATGGTGCTGGCTGCTGGCTGGTGGCCAGACCTTGCGAAGGACTGTCCTCAGATGAACCCGAGGTCTGCTCCTGCCCTTCCACAGCCAAGCACGACGTCGACTGTGGTGACGTCATCAAACATGGCTGAGATGACGTCATTAAAGATGGCTGCGATGACGTCATCATGCGCTAAACTGCTTCACTGACCAGCTAGTATGACATCACAGAAACTCTACAACACACAAATAAGGAAGATATGTGAACATACAGCTGCACTGCAGACCCTCGCTCACACTAAAGCTGTATCATGCCACTCACTAACCTCTGCTGACTCACAGAAACAACAGCATAAACAACAACAATAATAATAACAACAGTAGCAATAACAACAACGACAACGACAGTAAGCATCAATAACAACCAAAAACAACAAAGACACTAAGTGTGATCATGTACTCTACTCAGTCCAGAAAGATGAAAGTGAAGTTAGCTGTAAAAGAAGATTTGAAAGTAGAAGCAGGGTTTAGAAGAGAAAGGGTTGAATGTAAAACTAATATTGGCAAAACAAAGGTTACGGAGGTTAGGTTGATCACATGGAAACAATTGCGCATGATGCCAGCACACACAGCAAACAGAGAAGTTCAAAGAACTAGTTCAACAGTTTGATCACCTCAGTCTACACAACAGCTGTCTGAGAGAGAAAGCAGCACGCTGACACTGACAGTTGCTGCTGCCGCCCCGGTTGCAGCTGCTGCTGCCCCTGGCTGCAGCTGCTACTGCCCTGGCTGCAGCTCGTGGCTGCCCCTGGCTGCTGCTGCTGCAGCTCGCGGCTGCGTTGAGTTCTACTTGGAAGACGTTGCAAGGCGCAACAAGCAGCTGTTAACTTTGCTCAAAGCAAACCTCGACACCGAGCTAACACTGATCAAAGTTCTCCAAGCTCTACCAGCAGCTGCTTCAGCTGCCGCGTCTCTACAGCAGCTGCTGCTACAGCAGAAGACAGAAGCAAGTCACGTGATCTGCCAGCATCTCCCGCGCTCTAGCAGCTGTCTGAGAATAGAACGACCAGCTTATACATCACAGGCAAAACATAGTACATACCCAGAGAATGAGCAGAGATACACCGCGCTATACAAAGAGAGAGTGAGAGAGTGAGAGAGAGAGAGTGAGAGAGAGAGAGAGAGAGACAGACAGACAGACAGAGAGAGACAGACAGAGGGCGAGGAAGAGAGACAGAGAGAGCGAGCGAGCGAACGAGAGACAGAGCGAGCGAACGAGAGACAGAGCGAGCGAACGAGAGACAGAGCGAGCGAACGAGAGACAGAGCGAGCGAGACAGATAATAAGATAGATAGATGGAGGTACCTGCTGGGGTACGGAACTATGTTGGCAATAAGATCTAGGTGAGCGCGTTGGTCCTAGCAACTACCCTAACAGCAAAATGTTGCATTTTTATATTGGAGCAATATTAGTCAGAGGTAGGTGAGTTGGCTGAAAAGCTTGCAAATATTGCTGCAATATATAACGTGATATTTTACCCCTAGGGTAGTCTCATATTTGCACTTGGAAGCATCACTATTTAGTATAGGTCTACAAACAGTCTCAGATCACAAGTGAAGTTCAACCAGACCCACCCACACACAACCCACCGCTTTCCACTTTTCTTTAGACACACCAAACAGTCATAGGCAAACCTTAATTCATTTCGCTACTCACAAATCTCAATTCAAATCCGCAAAGTGCTCGCAAATCTCAAGTTGTCTCAAGATGTCTTCACTTAAAATGATTTAATTACTTAGAGTGAAATTAAATCAGGCTTCGACCTTCCGAGACACAGGTGGTCAACACTGCAGATTCCGCACAGGACAGGGACACTGCAGACAGTGCAGAGCCTGCCACAAGAAATGGGGCTGACTACCAGTGATCTCTGTGACTATGGAGAGACATCCAAACTATGTCACACATCGTCGATTCGTGCTCGTTAACGAGGCTCGACGGTGGTCTGCGGGCACTGCACGAGGCGGACACTAAAGCTTTGGAGTGGCCAGCTCACTATACTCGCACTTATGCATGCGATAACAACAACAGTGAAATTAAATCTCACGTGTCAACTCTCAAATATTTTCCTTCAAATCAAATTAGATATCAGATCGACAAATATGTATCGCTAGCACGGGTCTGCAGATCATTCCACGATCTTGTAATGAGATTGAAATACGTTGATTTTGTTTGCTACAATTATTGAAGACGACATAGAAGCAGCGAAGTAGCTACTGTATTTGTGTGTCATTTCGCCAGCCTACAATGTTGTGTCCTCTAACATTCCGTCTTGTAACTTCCACTGTAAGCAACAGTAACATCACAGTTATTGTCTCAACTCTCTGCATCTATCTATCAAGAAGACTCCTAACAGAACTCAGGCAGTCAGTCACAGCATGCTGGCACATTCACAAACCAGTCGCTAACTCTAGACTCTTAGCATCACGTTACACCAGTACATTTCAGCCTCTATGCCAAGTGCTTTCCGTGGCTGCATCACAACGCAGATTGTTCACACTGATGAAACTCAATCTTTAGCGAGACAAGAAACGTCGAGAAACACTCCTGTCCCTGCTACCAGGTGTGAGAGTAGCATAACAGGATTTGCGGCGGTTTCCGCTCAATAAGCAATAAAGTACAGGATCCAGTAATGTGAATCATACAAAACGTGTGTGGCTCACGTTCTCTATGTGAATCTCTCGTGTGTGTGGCTCACGTTCTCTATGTGAATCTCTCGTGTGTGTGGCTCACGTTCTCTATGTGAATCTCTCTCGTGTGTGTGTGTGGCTCACGTTCTCTATGTGAATCTCTCTCGTGTGTGGCTCACGTTCTCTATGTGAATCTCTCTCGTGTGTG
>JAQFYQ010003858.1:0-10339 GCA_034694885.1 Buchholzia appendiculata | reverse complement strand
ATGGACTGGAATGATAATTGATTATTGAGGGGGACGGATTGATGAGACAGATTGGTGAGGCCCAAAGCGATTTATTGATGAGGCCCATCCAATTGTAGGGCCTCAAGGGTAAAATATTGGTGAGGCCCGGGCCTTTCGGGCTACAATGGATCGACGCGCATGCTAACACCCTGCTTCCGCTTTTTAATCTTCTCCATCAACTGACTGACCTTCGCTTTCAGCAATCGGTGCAAATTATATCAAAATTATAATCGGCATTTATTAGCTTCTATGGCAGTCCTGACCTAATGAAATGTTAGACAGAGCTTCCAGAACAGTAATGAACAACGGAGGTCTCGATACAAATCCTGTGCACTCCAGCCTTTACGTGAGACTCGTGAGAGTCGTCACTGATTTCTCCATACCGCAGCGGGCACACCATGATACTTGGGCATGACCACACCACTTTTACCCTCCATTCTTCCACACCCAGTCGTCTCTAGTACCACCATCGTATTTCACGAGCAATTCCGTCGCCACGAAATGCATTGAAAGATCTAGAAATCATATCCAGAATAATTTTCCTTTTGCATAATCTTTTCATTTGCATTTGTCTCACTATGTATCTGTCGCATCAATCCTACCCTATCAGGTTTGAAACGACATTGCACTCTGTCGATTTTAACGCTGCTTTTCATGTATGTATGAATGTTTGTAGCATTTTCTTCACATGCGCCGCGTGTGCCATGACTTCTATTACTAACATTCTGCGGCGCATGAGTTAATACACACCCTATAACGCTTTGCATTGGAGGAGGGGGGCGGATTGACTACTTCAATATTGAAAACAAACTAATGTTTCTTCAGTTACTAATGACTGGTGTGCTAATGTTTATAAGATCTAATGACGACATTGATTTCCAGGCAAATTGAAGCTGCTATTGAGAAGTTGGGCAAGCATCACCGCCGTCACATCTTGGCCTACGACCCGAAGAGAGGGAAGGACAACGAACGTCGTCTGACTGGACTTCACGAGACCAGCAGCATCCATGACTTCTCAGCCGGAGTTGCCAACCGTGGAGCAAGCATCCGTATTCCACGCCAAGTAGGGCAGGAAGGATGCGGATATCTGGAGGATCGTCGTCCTTCGTCCAACTCTGATCCGTACCAGGTTACGGACATCATCGTGCGTACAACAGTCCTGGACAAGTAGAATGGATGATCGGACTCGACGCTTCAACTCGACTATCACCTGCAAGTTTTATAATGCTCTACGAAGACTACAAGTTTAGAAATCTAAAAGTTTCTCATGCTGCCATATAAATTTTGTCGCATTGTTCGGTGTCCTATATGCTGCCATTCATGCCGTGCTCTATACACTGCCATTCAGGGGCCTCTATCCCCCATCAGGTCGGTTGGAGCATCCCAAAGGCAACACAATTTCATCTATAAACTTCCCTCCGGCACTTGATTCTATCTAGTGTACCCTCCCCCAAGCTCAAAGCGCTCAACCCCCTCCCTAGTATAGAGGCCCCTGCTGCCATTCCCTGTTGTCCCATTGTTTCAGTGGATACAACTAGACCAGCAAGTCAGCAAACTTTCAATGCAGACTTGCAACATGCACATTCATAAGTCTTGTTGTGTCCTGTATCGTTGTTGTATTTGTCATCATAAGTATTTTTCTTATTTTGTTTATTTGTCTTTCATAAATATTGCCGTGTCTTGTATTTGGTATTTATACACGTTCAAATCACATTAAATAAAATAAGCTTGTTAGAAAATGTTCGCTTAATTTGGATAACCGTAGATTGTTTTGTTTTTATCCAGTTCGTATAGTTTTTCTGTATTACTGGTTGATTTGAGTTCAAGCGTGAGTATGCTTTACATACACAATTAGAAGCTGTACAAAAGTGTACCAGATTAAACGTTAAAAGAGACGAGAGATTTCGAATGTACTCAATCGTCGTAATAGAAAGTCTTCATATCTATGCTTCTTATCCATTAAAGCTTTGGTTAAGTCAACGTCGGCATTTATTACGTAACTGTTTTTTGAATCTATATGACATGCGTCGATGAATTAATATGATCTTTTTGACATTCGATGTAAAACTTTTAGATGTACAATTTGATTTTGTTTCTATATTACTGATACGTAAAACACAAATTGTGTGTTTCACTCATTTAATCTCTCAAAAATCTCAAATATTTACTGTATTAAATTCGTATGTGTTGTTTCATAATGTGCATAAAATCAAAATTCTGTATGGTAAAGTCAGCTCAGTTCGGCAGCAGCAAGTGATGAATCTGGAGTTGATTTATTGACTTTGTTTCTGCTCAATTGCATAACGTTGAGATGCACGGGACTTGCGTTTGTGCTTGTTTCTGAGCGTTTATTGGGTTCACAGTTCCTAACTGAATGATTTTAGAATAGATTATTTGTATTACTACTAAATTAAAGAGTATTAAATTAAACGGAGCGTTTTAATAAGTCCTCAACGATGGTTTGTAACTATCGTTGTCATCGTCGTCATTTTTCGTCCGTATTGGAGTTGTTTTTAAATAACGCTAAGGCTGATTACAACTAGGCTCGACACTAAGAAAAATGTCTCCCTCCGTAATTAGGAGGAAATTGTTTACATAGTGATTAAACTCATGGTGATTAAATTCGCGGTGATTAAACTCACGGTGATTAAACTCACGGTGATTAAACTCGCGGTGATTAAACTCGCGGTGATTAAACTCACGGTGATTAAACTCACGGTGATTAAACTCACGGTGATTAAACTCACGGTGATCAAACTCACGGTGATTAAACTCACGGTGATTAAACTATGCTGATCATAAATCAGTGATGTAGTCAAGGCATTTTTCAAGGCATTTTTCTCAAGACCAAGGCAAGGCAAGGCATTTGAAAAATTGGCCAAGGCAAGGCAAGGCAGTAAAGTGCCGCAAGGCAGGATCAAGACAGGAAATTATACCGTCAAAGCAGTTTTTTGCACAGTCAAGGCATTTTTTCAAGGCATTTTTTTCCAAGGCAAGGTAAGGCATTTGGAAAATTGGCCAAGGCAAGGCAAGGCAGTAAATTGCCTCAAGGTAGGCTTGAGGCAAGGCATCAAGGCCAAGGACTGCATCACTGTCATAAATGAATGTGACTGCATTGGATTTTAACGAAAGAAACGCTTTGCTGCCGGATGCTCTTCCTAACGCCAGCAGGCTCGCTGCTGGTCTTGCCGAATACGTGGAGCAGCATGTTGGGTAGGAGCCTGACACCAGAGCAGGGACCGGCTATTGTATTACACAATAGATTCTTTTGCAAACTCCATCAACCATATATCTTTAAATAGCATTTTGTGACCTGACGTAATTGGCTCCACTGAATGCCTCAAACAAATAATTATTGTAATAAATTGATATTATTTAACTGCAAACTTTTTTGTGCTTCACATCATGAACTTTAAGACACGCGGATATGGATGTTTAGATATGGCGTGAAAAATTGAAATAAATTACAAGAAGACAAGTGAAGCATTTAAAATATTTTGAAGAGAAGAAACTAGCCGAAAGTAGAGACAGGAATAAAGAAGAGGAAGAAGAAAAGAAAAAGAAGACAAAGAAGAATCTTGACACCTCATTCATTAGTCAGGATTTGTTTAAAAATATCTCCTCAAATGCATCACAAACATTTGGGAAACTTCAGTCTCACTCCTCAAAACACTGAAAATAAACCACCATGCAGTCGACCACCACGAGTGGACTATATTGTACTTTTAATTGTAAAATTTTAATTAAATTTTACATTGTTATTTTATGTTTTTGGATTTCATTAATTTGATATTTAAACATATTTGATAGAATACTATACTCTTTTATTAAACAACCAAACAGTGAGACAATAGTAAGCTATACCACTGAGTCAATTTAAACAGAACAGTCAACAAAAAGAGTGCGTGTTTTGTGCCCGACACAGATGAGGGAACAAAATTCTCAACTAAGCAAATGTTACTATGCAGTGTATAACGAAGACATGTACAAGACTGCACAATATTAAACAAAGAGAATAAAAGTCTGAGGCAACAAAACAAACAAGTTAGGTGTTGTCGGCGGCTATGACAGTCGCTGGCAAGCATCCTCGAACAGCCGCAGCATTCCCACGCTGGACTGCAACCGAGATTCTCTGCAGCAAGAACATTGTCTCTGATCTCCTGGAACCTGGGAGGCCCGTCGCACTAACTCTTCTATAAAGTCAAGGCTTTCAGTGTGCCACGCGCCGAAAGTTTTCAACGATACGGGTATGATCAGGTGAGAGGAGGCCAGCTGTGCAAAACATAAATCTATGATTTATGTTTTAAATCATAGATTTGTTTGAGAGAATGGAGACCGCGGTAAGGAAGAAGAATGACTGGACGTTTATTACTTCTTCAGGATATTTACAGACGTTGGAGAGGAAATTAATCTAGACAGTAGACAATGACCTGCCAAAAAGGTACAAGATATTATGCTGATTAAAAATGAAATAAGACAGTAGTCCAAAAATCATTTTATTTAGCAACGGATAAACGAATAATGTATAACCTAAAGTTAAATGATACACGAATACGAATTTTTGCATATGGGAATCAAGAGAAGTGTTGAGGACCTTGAGGTTAGAGAAGCGTGAAGAGTTGGATGCGCTAAACCTGCCGAAAAGCATTCCATTCTTGATAGTTAATGTTAGTTAAACAAAACTAACAATCATATAGTGCACTAATATAATATTTCACACACCATGTCACGATCTCAAGGCCGTGAAGATGTTCCTCGGAGAATCATTTTCCTGTATTTTTAGCGCCGTAGCTGCATCGATCTGCCCGTGCGTGCTCAGCGCTGCTCCCTCTGGCGAGCGTGCGCACTAGGAGTTCAAGGCCGTCCAGTCTCCCGCGTCTCTTCTAGCGGTGCAGCTTGGCGCAGTCATCAACAACAACGAGCCGTGCATGCAGCTCGCGACACACAGCTGTACGAACAACTAGATTTCACTATAAACTCTGCTTTCAATGGAACTAGATGCTGGTATTTAGAACGTAAACGAATCAGCTAAACTGTGGTGTATAGGCGATATGTTGCTAATGCGGAAAGTATTATAATTGAATCTTGAGGCTGTTGACGTTCTGTCTGCGATTATAAATTATGCAAAGTTTAACCGTATAGCTGCAGCTGCTGGAGATGCGGACCGAGAGTGATGACATTTTCATCGTGTGATCTGACCGCTCTGCTGACTTTGGAATAAATACGGCTTGGATGATTTAACTAGTTATTTAACTAGTATCCGGATCGTACTTCTGTACATTTACACCGCAGTGTGTCTGTAGTTTGAGTGTGTTTTGATTACTGTCACTTCAAAGCTCTATTACTCGCTCGAGTACTTCACTTGCTCGTTATGTAGCAGAGGCTAGTAGACGCCGCAGTACGTATAGTGTCAATCAGATTCGATCTTTGGACTCTCTTGCCTGGAGGCAGTACGAAGCAGTATAATAATACTAAGCCAGTGTAACTAAAAGCAGAGGCACTAATTGAGTCTCAATTTGTCTCGATAAACATCCTTATTCGGGTTTTTCCGCACAGTCGAGAGCGTGGATTGTTGTTAGCAAGTTTCAGAATATTTCTCAGCAATGATAACTTTTATTGCGAATGCAGTTACTTAGTGAGCGAGTAGTTTATGTGCATGTGTCACGAGTGTTAAGCGAAAAGGAAGGGGCAGGCCCAATGCCTGACCAACCCTATATCCGAACCTAACCAGCCTACTATTGTCTCTGTCGGATGTTCACTTGGTAATTACCATAATTAAATTATCAACTTTTCTCTTAATCATAAGCTGATTATCAACTTTTCTCTTAATCATAAGCTGATGCAATCAGTGGCGGCGTCAGTGTAAGCCAGGTATGCATCATGCATGCTCAGCTTTATCATGATTTGGGGAGTGTGCACACACGAAGAAAGTTGATTATTTTCTAGAATATCTGAATATGATATTATTTAGAAGTGCTAATGTTGTGTAAGATATAAACGTAAGTCTTATATTCAATAGTTACATCGTGTTATACAAGAAAACAAGATTTCAGTCTACATCTACTTATCTATAATATATAGTGACACGAACGTTCGCTAATCGTTTTCAAAATGATAGAACTAAAAAATCACCCATTGCATTGAGATAATTTTACGTAGAGAAACATAGAGAACAAACGGAACAATTTCATAGGATTTCAATTAATTATAGTATGTATACGCTTCATTCGCGCCTTAATCTCAGTTAGGCAAGAGATTTGAGTCGAATATGTTTAAAGCTTTAGTAGTTTTCACTGTTTGACAGCCCAAAACAAAGATGTTTTCACAAGATTTCTTTTCCAGAATTACTTGCACCTTGTGGTTTCTAGAACATTTCGCTAATAAATTGTATTGCTTTTCATATCTAATATCATCGCGTAATTGACCCGCTTTAGAGTTCGTCACGTCAAGATATCAGGCTTAACTGACACTCACGTTTCGCAACAAACAGCGTTTCAGATGGGCAAATGCTTCAAAGGCTCTGGATCTATGTGGACATTAATTGAAAGAATGCTCAAGGTGTTTCAGTTTGAGACAGAGAATTACGAATCCAGAGTACAAATTTCAGTACAAACCCAGAGAATTTGTAGGTCAGTCGTTTGAACGATTGTCGAAAAAAGATGATGTTATCATTCCAACGAACTTTCTTGAATGACGCATGACGTCACGCGCCATCCTGTTGAAATATCGGACCTTTTGGCTCTGAAAAGTCCATTTACTGAACAACGCCGTCATTATCCGCGTTTTAATGTCGCTGTAGTAATCAGAGAGAATCTTCAATCTTCGTGGAGCAAGTGATCAGAAAATAAATTCTCAGTCATTCTCCCATTTCCAATATGAAAGGACTAATCTTCATTGCATTGGCCCGTTGAGCATTGACTTCCACCTACCCACTCCCCCCATTCATTGTTGTACTTAGAACGTAGATCATTTCTGTAGTAGAACAACTGTTTGATCAACTACTGAGTAGATTTTAAACGTGGCCATTTCAAAAGCGGTTAGCTAACTTTAGTATCGCCCTATAGTACGAGTCGCAATTTTACATATTTTTGAATCCTTAAACCTTATGCTTTTTTCAGCAGTATTTTGGCACGGCAGCATTTTTGGTTGAGGTTTGTTCGTCGAGCGCAGGTGGATGACTGGATTTTGGCGTGAGCTGTCCGTAATCAATATACTGGGATAAGTAATCATTGCATTTGCGATATCTCAGCCAATGAAAGCTCTTGGTCAGTCTTAATTAAAGCTCTCCATTAAGTTTAAGTGCTAAAGACTACGAATTTGTGTCAACCCTATTTTTAATAGCACGACAGGAGAATATTTGTAATATAGAATAGTATCCGCCGCTTGCATTGCGTGCGAATGATACCGAATATAGCACCGCGAAACTTGCGAGGCTCGACAGTGGTCTGCAAGCACTGCACGAGGCAGACACTAAAGCTTTGGAATGGCTGGCTCACTGCGCTCGCATTCGATGACAACTTGCGGTGTGTATTATTGCACTACCGTGCACTTGCAGAATCTGTAGAGATCTGTATTATTATTTATAACTCTAGTTGTCTCTATCTATCTATCCGCCTGTCCAACTATGGACTGTCGTAATGTGTCGAATGAACATTATGTATTATTTAAAATATACGAAAATATCTCGTTTAAACTTACGACATAGTAAAGTTTAATAGTCGTGCAGTTTAATATGTAGCATGATTGTTGGTCCGCAAATATTCTGCAAATAGTTTGGCGCGCTGTAGTACAGTAATTATTCATGAGTGTGTCTATACACTTCCTGTTGCGATAATTAACTGTTGATGGAGTAATTATTTTCCGTTGAATTTCCACCAGTAATTATTGGCATCACTCATACTCTGCCGTAACTGTATAGGCTGTCTTGAATGTAGGACGCGCCACGCATACAGTGTCTTCTCAAAGATGTTTGCTGGGTACTTACGATGTATGCGGGGTACTTACGATGTATGCGGGGTACTTAAGACGTATGCGGGATACTTAAGATGTATGCGGGGTACTTATATAATGTGATTGTGTCACAAGTAGCCAGATTGTACGTTTATGATTCAAGATACATTAATATCGGAAGTTGCTTTGAATAAATCTGTTTTCCATCTGCTAGTACTTGTTGTTGTAAGCATTTAAGTCCATTAAGTTATTGCTATAAATAGCTACCATACTTTCTGTTTAACGGAAAATTCTCCGAGTCGACAGCTTCAGTTTGTGAGAACTAAATTGATGTGGAATGCTGTAAGATAATGAAATGCCTCGACATTGTGCTGAGACAAGCGGAGGTCTGGTGAGTGTCGTGGTTCACGAAGGAGTCTGTTCAGCCTCAGCGTTCTGATTCGTACAGACTGTCTTTAGACATAGTTTTATTTAAGCTATAATGAGTCTATAGCTTCTACCCAACCAGATATTTAAAATCATTCAGTAGAAATAAGTATGTAATTTCTATTGTATTTTAGTATAATATATTAATACTCTTCTTTAATACTCTTCTACTCTTCTCTTTCTTTGATCAAATTATTTACACGATTTGCGAGCCACGTTGATTCCTCTTTCGAGTTTGGACTAGTTCGAGTGGATTGCCTGTTGTTGCTTGAGTTTAACTGAATAACTTAACGTTAGACGGTCTTGCCCTAGTCTCAATAAGTTTCAGTCCATGTTTACAGTCCGTCGTCGGACAAAAGTGGGCAGTTTATCTTCGCATGAAATCTGTCATCTCATAAAGTGGTTAGTATATCTTGTATAAAGTCTTCCTTGCGTGTAGGTGGCCGATATTTCCTGCATAAAGTCTGTCGACGTTGTAAAGTGGTCGGTATATCTTTGTCTGGGAGTGACCGGAGCGGGTTATCAACAACGTATTCGTTGTGTTTATATCATTGAGAGGCGTTGTATTTCAATCGGTCTTTCTACATGTTTTCTAAACAGCGAAACAGCTATGAGAAAAATTCGTTTCCTGTATAAGTAGATTAGATTTCTATGCCCGATACTCTGTGAATGAAATCCTGCAACTCAATTGCCTACAGTGTTAGTTTAGTGTTAGCTTAGTGTTGGTTTGGTGTTAGTTGGTATTAGCGTATGCCTAACGTTAGCTTTTGCCGTCGGTTGTTTATATGATTAGTGCCACCGGTCGGCCGACTGAAGCATGTTGCTAGTTCTTGCAAATCTAATCGTTCTGTCTTTCTTTATCAACTTTCGCCGAGTGAACTGTGGCAAAACTATTTCATACGTCCAATGCATTAAGTAAGGTTAGACTACGATAACTTTAGAATGATACTTTTACGTCCAATGTGTTAAGAAAGGTTAGACTAGTGATAGCTTTAGAATGATACTTTTAGAATGATACAATGTTTTTTAAAACAGGTTTTATTTTATCTCCTGTTGATGCCATCATGTCATGTTCATGTAATCACGACAGCTGTAAAATCATGCTGGATTGCATATTCATAATATCTAAAATTTACCATAGATGGTGGAAAAATTAGTGAACGTCAAACCCGCCCCCCTTCGGAATGAAATCTTGGCTGCGGACCAGGGTTAATTTGACCTTCCGTGCAACCATGGCTGCTTATTGTTACAGTACAATCATGGCCGATGCTGAGCAACGCTCAACTACGTGGTGCCGCGTCGAACTGCCATCGTGAAACCAAACAGACTATGTCTGGCATAGTGGAATTTGTTAAGAATTGCATGGTTAATGATAAGTCATATTTGGCTAAAGGCTTCGCGCTGAACTGGCTGACTATCACTGCGAGAGGAAATGGACCAAGATCTCCGTTCTCGTAACGTTTTTATGCTTCAGTCTTACATTCTGTAAGACAGAATCTTATTAGAGTTTATGAATATAATATAGACTGGTTTGTTTACTGAATGTTGTCAATAACAGTTAAACGTGAATTGAAATAATTTATCTGTCTAATATTGGTTAACCGTTTCAACCATGCCATCCATGAAGTAGGCCCCAGGCACCCATAGACTGGGCCCACTACACCCTTAGCCTTAGGAACCCATTCACCAGGCCCATGGTACACTCAGGGCCCCATGCATTAACCAGAATAGCAGCGCCATACAGAAACAGTGATTTGATACAACTTTATTGAATAAAATAGGCTTAATTAAAATATCAATGAACTCGATGCGCAACAAGACTCACAAGAGTCAATGCCGTGATTTCATCATTTTAGTATTGGGGGAATCCATGTCAAATCAACACGTTTTGAATTAAAATCTGACATGACCATCACCGAATTGAATGATTTTTGGTGAGGTT